>CANUEX010151357.1:0-28436 GCA_948099535.1 Jatropha multifida | reverse complement strand
ACGTCCTAAAACAAAAACAGATGGATGACCTAATCTCCTATGCCATTGAACAACTTCATAAGAACGATTTCTAGAAGTTCCAAACAAAGTTTGACTGGTACCCGGATTTGAAAATCGACAAACGTCATCCAACAGATACAGCCCATTGCGCAAGCTACCACTACCAATCGTTCTCCTCGTGTTTAGTTCCTGAAAAATACAATGAGTAGGGTAAAAAGTTACTTTGCAATTAAGCGCTTTTGTGATTAAGCTAACAGATAACAAATTAATGGGAAATCGAGGAACATGAAGAACAGAAGAGAGTTTAATATTGGAAGTACAATCTATAGAACCTGTGCCAGAAATCGATACAATGGAGCCATCTGCAATACGAATTTTTTATGTGCCTTCATACTTAGAATATGTGAGAAAATATTTTATAGAGCCTGTTGTATGTTTATTTGCTCTTGAATCTATAACCCAAGAAGGTTTTGCAACTTTTGCAAGATAGGTAAGAAAAGCATTACTTGAACTAACAAAATTAGAAGCTGCAGTAGATGAGGAAGAATCAAGCTGTGACAACAACCATTTCAAGGACTGAATTTCCCTATCAGAGGAGCTACCAGCGGTAGATGGTTCTTCAGACAAAGCTCCACTATCAGATACGTGTGCCTGAGGTCTAGGCAAACTGACTCGCTTCCCTCCGTGCCCTCTAGTTGGGCGTCCATTTAATTTCCAACATAACTTCTTAGTGTGCCTATTCTTTCCACAATAATCACAAAATAAATTATCTTTATCCAAAGAACCACTCTTTAGAACCTGCTTTTGTTCCCTTGTAGAATTAGCAATCAACCCTGCTTTATCGACCGTAGACCTGTGAACCATGGCACTCCTCCTAGTCTCCTCTTGCTGTACAAAAGAGTATGCTTGTCGTAAGGATGGAAAAGGATCTCGTCCAAGAACTTGGACACGAATTTGATCATACTCATTATTTAGGCCCGCTAGGAAATCATACACACGTTCTCCTTCAATCAGCTTTTGAACTTGAGTTGCATCATCAGGACATTTTGCTTGAAAATCCTGATAATAATCCAATTCCTGCCACAACCCGCTAAGTTTCGCAAAATACTAACCAATAGTCAAATCCCCCTGCTTTGTCTCATGAACCTTTTGTCGCAACTCATATCTCTGAGCATAGTTTCCTGTTTGTGAATATGTCTATGAAGCAGCATCCCATATCATCTTAGTTGCATCAAGGAGCAAATAGCCTCGGAAGATAGTTGGTTGCATGGAATTTATTAACCAAGACATAATAAGAGAATTCTCGAATTTCCACTTGTTAAAGCCTGAATCTATTGAAACTGGTTTTGTTGCTCCACCATCGAGGTATCCCTGCAAACCTCTAGCTTCAATGAATAATAAATAGGATTGAGACCAAGCCAGGTAATTTGTTCCATCTAACTTCACCGGACTAATCTAAAGTGAGGGGCTCTCTAAATGAATACCAAAATTTTTCTTGCTATCATTCATACTGTCAGACGCAGAAGAACACAAGCACCAACAGTGAAACAAGCCGAAAAAAGGGAAAAAATTCCAAAAAAAAGAAAGAAAATTCCAAAAAGCAGAATTGGATCTGAAGCACCAGTAGAATGAAGTCGCAACACCAAATCAAAGCCGTTGGAACAAGAAACGTCGACGGAGCTCGTCAAAAACAATCGCACTCGCCGACGCATGAGGAACGAGCAGGAGCTTCTTTCGGCGAGTGTGCACACGCGCATGACCAGACGGTGACGCGGCTTCGACAGAGGGCCGATCGATGAACGTACTTTCGTCTGAGATTGGTGGTGATGACCAACTCCCTCTCCCGACGATGTTGTAACTCAGACCCTAGACTGGAAACTGTTGCCGAAAAAATCACAGCAATGCTCTGATACCATGAAGAAATTGAAGGAAAGATTTTTGTATTTCTTTCTATTGTGTTGTATATACAATCCCTAAATTAGATAATTTATATACAAAGATTTCACTAGAATAGGAAACTAATTAACTAAGAAAGTCTAGCAAACAAAGAAAGTAAATCAAAAATTTAATAACAAGGATTTTAACAAAAAGTTAACTTATTTTTTATTTACAATTGAAGTTCTAAACTTATTTTTTATTTACAATTGAACTTCTAATTATAATTTAGAGTGCTATTGCAACAAAAAATAAAAAATCAGGATGAAATTTGTCTATAGGTCGAATAGGGGTGAAATTGCAACAAAATATTAAAATTCATGATAAAATTGGCATAAAAGTCAAATCAGAGTAAATTTGCAATAAAATTTAAAATTGAGAGTGAAACAATATATTAAGCCGATGATAATTTATCCTACTTTTTTTTAATTAAGTTGATAGTTTGAAGCAATGATGTATTTTATACTTTATCCCACTATATTTTATAGAATTATTTTATAAAATAAAATATTTAACAAGTACATCTCCTAATGTACATACATCTTACAAAATTGTCTAAGCAAATAAGAAAAGACATTCCAGAGAAACTTAGATTGCCTTGAATTCAACAGTGGACATCTCAAATTCTCCTTCCTAGATTTTCATATTAGTAGGAGACGTTCTCAAGCATAAAATTTTTGGGGACAGAAATTTCGAAGCATAACTTGTTTATGATAAATCAATCACATTCACATCACTTTGAAATGTTAATTACAAGGATTAATTGGATATGCATCCGTAACAACAGTAAAACACAATGTATATCATAAAAAGGCAGTCAAAATGAAGCCTACAAAACTTGCTGATTCAATAGTCAATTCTCTAATGGTGTAAGCATTAGTACACACCACATGCATCTCTCACGTCAAGAAATTGACAGTATACATTGTGTGAACCCATGGATGCAACTTTCCCGATTAACAGTAGTCGCAGTAGCACGCATCAAATTTTTGTGGTGTCAAAAGTAATTAATTAGGACTTGTCTTATTTTGTACCAAATCAATTTTGTCAAACCATGTATGTCATTCCAACCTGCATGAGATGCGAATGAGGAACGCTCAAATTTGCTATCCCTCTTCTGCAGTTCTTTCTAAGAAAAGCATAGAAGTAGTTTATGACTAGCTTCTTTATAAACCACGAATCCTTCCTCGCTCTAATATCTCCATGACCAAGAAGATAAACGACTCCAGACTCTTTAGCCTTGCGAATAAAAGAAAGCTCCCTTTCAAGGCTGTGTTCTGCATCAGACATTGTTGGGTCCACAGATGCCCCTAGATTCACCTCTTCAGAGGTGCTTGCTTCACTAATGGGCTTGCTTGTGTCCCTGAACTCGGCTAGGAGAGGTATACCAAGTGAGTAAACACTTCCATTGGGAGCTACTAGGACCCTTGTACTCAATGACTCTTCCTCGCTGTCCGTATCATCATCTCCCTCACTCTCCAATGACCGTTCCTGGGCTTCCCGGCGAATGAACTTCTCAAGGCTCTCAATTAGAAGCTGTTCAAATGTCTGATGATTTTCTTTACGAGCATCCTTGTAGCCATACCTGTTAAGTGATTAATCGCATATCAAGCAATATGACAGGACAAAGTAGATCAAACTAATATGCATTATATAAAACGAACACTAATTTCCATGAATGGCCACAAGTATTAATAAGTCCTCATTTGGTTCTATATGAACTAAAGGTGTCTTGTGTAAGAAGTGGGGCAGAGGAGGAATCAGTAGGATAGCACAAGTATTTTCTGTTCACTTGGGGCAACTCTCTTACAAGGACCATACATTTCTGGTGATGCATCATCATGAGATCAAAACTCCCATATTGATTATATAAGAATATCATAATTTGCAGTGCCAGCTGGCTTAACTGCTAAAGTTATTCGTGAAACCCACTTAGATGTTCTCACTTTCAGAATTGGCCAACTCGAGACCTTGTGCAAACATAGGACAACCTGCTGTCTTCAGAAGTAGTTATTTTGTAATGAGGAAATGATGGGGTTTTCAGGCATTGAGATATCTGTCCCATTACTCCTCAGCTACAATATCAAGATCCAAGAAACAAAGGAAAATCCTAATTTCCCACAATCTAAATCATGGCAGTTCCAAACTTGCACAAGCTGAACAAATTACCTGGCAATGCAGCGAAATATATGGTAGCTTTTAGGGCATACTCGCCTGAAAAGGAACCTTTCACTCTGAGGCACTACTGGCACTGGAACATACTTTATACACACAAATATGATCATGGAGTGAATTGCTGGGAGAGTGGTCAGAAAATGGCCAAAAATTGCAGGTATACCCTTTACCAGCTCATTATAAAGCAAGCCAATGCCTGGGGCCCGTATTGTCCCTAGATTGGGGCCTAATTCCCGCATTAAATCCATCGACATCTTTTGCTTAACTTCAGTTTCATACTTTAATTTACTCCCATAGTTCCAGATATACATTATAAGAAACATAATTGCAGCAAAAACCAATATTATCCAACTACCATCGCCAACACCTGCTAAAACTGATGAGAAAAAGGTCATTTCCATCCCCAAGAAAATAACCACAAAACTCAGGACGACAATGATGTTTATCTGCCATATAAGAAGCATAACAATAGTTACTAAAATTGTTGTCATCATCATCACCACCAGCTCAGCAATTCCTGTAATAACCAACTCGATATCAGAACAATTAATTGCTCACAGAAATAACAAAAGGAAAATAGGCGACAAGAATTCATGAGCTTGTATCAGCCAGTTTCAGTGCATAGCTACTTATGCTCAGTTCAATTGAAATAAGGTAGTTTATTATTATCTAGGCACTATGCAAAAAGCAAATTGAGGTTAATCATCGCTTTAGTGAATATATCCTTAAAATGTTTCATGCAGTAACAATCATAGATGATCATTCAGTAAGCAGGACTACAGCAGTGTAACGGTGCTCATTAGGAGCCAAAGGTTAAGATTAAAGAAATCAAAGGCTTTCCCAAAAATTCAGTCAAAAGACCAGTACATAACTGAACAAATAGAATCACCTGCAATGATTAACAACAAACGTTTAATGTCATGTACTGTACATAAGAAATATCTAATTACTGAAATCTAAAAAGATTATGAGCAAGTCAGAAACATTGTTTGATTCATTTGCCATAGAACATGTATTTCGATAAGTGTTAAATTCTCTTTATCAGGATGAACTTGAGATATAAAATTAAAAAATATAATCCTATTTGAATGATGAGCAACTGCAGAACAATACTAGGGAAAGTGATGGGAGGAAGTTTGTCTAGGCCTAACTGCCGCTCATATAAGACAAAATTTAGTACAAACAATCATACATCATTTACACATAAAACATAACTTATTTCTCAAAGAAAGCACTCAAGCATCACAGCATTAATGGAGCCTGGGATACAGCCACTAGATATATCATAATACATATTTATTTGGTAATTTGTTTCCTTTTCCTTTATAAGTAGTAAATTTATATGCTGACACATAATAAATGTGATTTCTTTATCAATTTTAGTATGGTCCATAATTAATTAATTACTGTTGCATGACTACTCTATTGTATCTTTGCACCCCTGAGAAAAAGATTCTGGCTCCATAACTGCATCATATAGTCTTTTATGTCTGAGACCTGCTAAAGTATGCACTTTAAACTAAAATAAAATCATTTTGGCTTAATTTAAAATATTGCTGAACATTAGCATTTTTTTTTTATCAGCAACTTTAAGACAGCAATTTCCAGCATACTCTTTTTAATTTGTTGCAATGTTATCACCTGGTCAAGTTCCAGGCAAAATCTGGCCTCAAATTGTTAACATGTCATGCAGGTGTCAACATAAAAATTAAAAATAAAAAATAAAAAAAAAGGAAGAGAGAAATCCATGCAGTGTGCCTTCTTCCCCAAGCTCAAAATAACACCTTGAAAGCACATAATGAGAAAGACAAGGCAAACCAAATTGAGGAACAACTTCAGCTACTCCAGCCAATAACAGCCTCCCCAATAATTATGAACAATTGAAACAACTCTTGTTACTGATCTAAACCTCCCTATTATCCTTGAAATACTGAAAAATTGGGAGAATTGTGAGAGTTAGTTTAGCAGCAGTAGCACCTCCTATTTTATAGTCAATCCATCACTATAAAGAGAAATAGCAACCTTTTCTAACACCTCAGCAGCCCTAAGCATATCCCACCCTTAATTGCAGTAGAAAGATTTTGCAAATCTTGGTACAAAGAGAGGAACAAGAAGCGGTCTCTGACTAACCATCCTCCAGACACAAGAAATAGATTCAATAATGGTCAATTCTTCATTCACAAAATATGATTCCATATTTTGTAAAAACCAAATGGAAGCTTTTTGTGTTGATGTCTATACTGAAGATTTGAACATAGGGGAAGAAGAAATAGGGTTGTGTTCTCCCACATTTGAAAAACATGTAAGTTTTTCTTTCTTATGTGAAATTTCTTTTCTTTTTTTAATTTTAACATGACACATTTTAAGATCCACTTGATCTATAAGCAATTTCAGACAAAATTTTCCCATAAAAGCATATGGTGGAAGTTGCCAACTGTTATGGTAGCTGATACGATTACAAGATCACCAATGTTCAAAAACTTTTTCTGTAATCAGGTCAATCATTTTTATGACTGTTCTATAATTCAACAGTAATAGTCTATCTGCAGAAGACCAATTAGCAAGTAGGAACTGGCAACACCCACTCATGGAAGCTTTATCCAGCACCTTGACAGATGAGAATTTGGTTAGAAGAAAAGCTAATTTTGAGCCAGCCCAAAGGCAACTCAATCAATCATCTCCATAACTTTGGCCAGCTCAAGACATGGAGCAAATATCTCTGTATTAATTTAGTGTTGAGTGTTCCATTGTATATGTTTTTTACGAATGTCAGGTACACTTGGGTGATATAGTTGCATGATTGAAAGTTCAACTATTTCTTGGGGTCTGTGGATGAGAGGAACTTCAGAATTTCTGGAAGATTAGAGCCAACTGCCATTTTGGTGCAATTTCTTTTTACAGTTAAGAACAGGAGATTTTATTTGAGGAGAAGGAAGGAGAATGCAAGATGGAGGATAAAACCCTCCTAACTGGACTGGGATTTTACGCAATTTGTTTTTGTGGATTCATATCTTCATGAAGGTAAATTAATTTGGGTCTTTTCAGACTTTGTTAAGTGCTAGACTAGGAAATAGAGTTTTCAGTTTCCTGTCAGCATCTTTTTTATAGCATTGTTGAAAGCATTTTGTTTGTCCTGTTTGAATACATTCAATAAAGTGATAAATAATAAAACACAATTCAATAATTGATTAAAAAAACATAAAATAAGACGCATTCAAAAATTTTTAGGAAATAAGTATTACCATATGCATTTCCCATCTCAGTAATACTAGAGATAGAGCAGACGAATGCCAGGCAGACTACTAGCAAAAACCAGTTTATGACAGGAATATAAATCTGACCCATGAATTTTCGAGACGTATGGATGATTTTAAGACGCGGGAAACAACCAAGTGCTGTTGATTGTTTTATACATGAAAAAGTGGCCGTTGTCATTGCCCGACTGGCAATCAATGCAGCTATATTAGCAATGAGGAAAACAGGCCAGAAAGCAGCACCTGTGGAAAAAAAAGAAAAAAAAATATTAAACCATTTAATTCAATTTCATAATATAATGAGTCAAAAAAAGTACTACTTTTTCTAAACAAAAAAGTGCATAATATAGTGACAAGCACGAATAGTAATTACAAAAGTTTCTATTTTAAGCAACAGCATAAACTCTATTGTACATGCAACACACATCTTACTTGGAACTGATGAAAAGAACACTTGTTGGGCCACATCTTCAGTATGATTTTCCATAAGATATGCAGCTTGACCCAAATAACCCAACAAGAGGCAGGGAAAAACGAGAAATACAAATGTAAGCTGCAAATGAGCACTATTAAATAAATTAGAATTGTAACAATCAGAACAATGACAATACCACCAGGAGTGTTACCAGACATTATGTCATAACAAAATAATAAATAAATAAAGAGGCAGCCATAATCATTAAAGGTGCAAATGGGTGCTAGAGCCTAGGCACAGGTCACATGTGAGAGACACGAGGCACATAGTATAAAAAGAAGACACCTGATAATAAAAAAGACAAGTATTTATAACAATTCTATGAAACAATTAAAATTCAGGCATTAATCTTTTGGAAATCCAAATAAAAATAAATGCATGTCAAAAGTTGAACCATAATACTACATTCCACTAAGAATTGATCGACTGGGAAGTAGGAAAGATAATAAATTGACCGAAGAATGTATTGAACTAATAATATAAAACTGAATTGACATACCATCTAATTATATAGATAAAAAGAATGTTTATATAGTGTACATATATCGTAATCATCTTAAAATTTTGGGAGGCTTGAGGACATGATCAACCACAATCAATTGGTTGACTAGGAAAAGATTGCCTATCATACATGTATTCTAATAAAGCAAAATTTGGGGCATGATTTGCCCTAATTAATTTGTTGACTAGGGGAACACTGAATTCCATACATGTATGACAATCATACTAAAATCTGGGACATGATTCAGTCAATGAGTGCAATGATAAGATTGATTTTCATGTACATATATAGTAATCATCCTGAAATTTAAGAGGAATAGAAACATGAGTTCCCGCAATCAATTGACATAATTTGCTACTCCTTATAATTTTTTTTTTCCTTTTTTGGGTCTTAAAGGGAAGTGGAAACGTATGCTGAGACGTGCAACTCAGAAAAAGGGTACGCCACTCAATAAAATCACCTGAAGTGCACTTCTAAAAACTATGGCTGCAGCATATCTCATATAATTAGCATTTTCTTGCTTCCTTACCTGAATTGATCTCACAGAGAAGTAACAAAGATCTGCGAACATTGCCTCAGAACCTGAAAAAAATCCATCAACAACAATCACAAAAGGAAGAGCAATACAATGTCCATACAAAATAGCCTTCAAAAGTTCCCAAAGAAAAGAACCACATATTTTCCATAAATTACTTAGCCCCATTTTCTATCACATGACATAATATTATTTCACTATTCGAATAAACATTGATTCTACACTTAGAATGCTCAGCTAAATGCGTACCACCTACATTATATTAGCTCCTCCTTTGCTGTGAACATATCATGACAAATTCTATAATGCGCCACCCCCCCCCCCCCCCACCCCACACCACCAACCCCTCCCACCCCCGCCCCATAAAAGTTAGATGTGATGTCCCTTTGTTCATTAACCTTAGATCTGATAGACTCAAAACATTTCTAAACATTCAACTGAACAAAAGGATCAAGAACAGAATTTCATTTTGTTCCAATTAATGCAAAATTTGGCACTGATGACATTGGTTTCACCCCAGAAGCCAAAATCCTAAGTGCTTTTCATTCAGTTATATGAGACAAGCATGTTATTGGCTAAAATAATGTTTCAGCTCAGCAGTATTATGATGTTTATAATCTCAAATTTCAATTAAAAATTAAAATATATAATAACTTCTATTTAATAATAAAAAATTTAAAATTTAACAAACACAAATTTTATAAAATATAAAACAAAACAAAATAAATATTTTACTTCTTTCCTATACATTGCAAAATACATCATTAGATTTCAATTAAAAGAAAAGTAGGGATATTCATAGACCGCCAAAAATTGACCCAATCACCCAAACAAGTCCAAATTGATTCAAATTGTGATTCTGAAAGTGGGTGATTCAGTTAAAGATTTATGGGGTCAAAACTGCAAAAATCAAACTAAACTGTGCTGAAAATATAAACAGTAAAACATTTTACAACAATAACTAAGCCTTAATCCCAAAAATTGGAACTTAAAATACTCATGGTATAAAAAAATAAATAAATAAATAAATAATTGGAACTTAAGTAATCTTTTCTTCTTTTGAAACTTTCGAAATTATTAATTTTTTTATTGGAACAAAAATTTTATGTCTATAAGATTTAATTCTCAAGTCTTATAATACTAAAACACAAGTTTATTTGTCCTTTTAGATTATATATAAACAGTATACACTATGAGAATGTGCGGTTGCACCATCCATCACAAATGTTTTTACATGTTATATTTAGTTTAGAGAATTTTATAAATGAGTCGCAGTTATTTACTTATTTTATTTTATATTTATTTTTAACTGTACAAATACTTGCATCTTTTTCAACTATATAAATACTTACTCACAGCAAGACGCTTGCAAGTCTACTAGTTCAACCTATATGCCATCAGCCTCTCTCCAACAACCTTAGTGTTTCCATCCCTCATTTTAAGCTCTAGCTCACAGCTCTATGAAAAGTGACTCAATGCCCTCTGACAATACAACTTAGCAAAGCATGCTCAGAAGACTACTTAGATTCTAATTTTCATTAAGCAAAGAGGCAACAAAAGAACCAGCAAACTTACAAATTCATTATACGGTGCTCCCTAATTCCCAAAGACCTTCCATTTCCAAGCCATGGATATCTAATACCCCTACCAGCCACTTAGAAAATTGCTACATGAACTTCAAGCCTGATTACCCTACACTCGTAGGTTATATATTCTAAAGAATAAATTGGATCTGAATCATAGTGGACACTGTCCACCAATAAAACAGGGGGGCAATCTTTTAACAGAACAGAAAAAACAAGAGCCCTTTGATATCCATTTGTATTTTGTTTTTGGTGGTGGTTGTATAATAATGATAAATATATATTGAGAAACAAGTAAAACTCACTTTTTTGGTTTTCACATGTCGTAGTGACCTTTTCTCTTAAAGATATCAAGTAACAAAAACAAACATGTTTTAATAATGTTGCTTCTTTAACTATTGGACAACAACAACTGAAAATGGAATTGATCTTAAATCCGCATATGGGCTTGACTAGAAAGACAGATCTATAAAACAGAAAAACAAGTAAATTGCACCTCATAGAATACAAAAAGCTGCATTCTCGAAATGTAGTGCCTCTGGATGAGCCGATTTACCTGTTGCACAAAGAAGGCAACCTCCAAGAGCACGCCAAGCTGTGGTAGAATTCCGCTTGAAGAAGTAATAGATATGAACAGGATTAAATGCCCTCACAACACTGCTGTCATACTTAATAAGGTTGTATATCCCCATGCCCGCAAGAAAACAAAACCATACAAACAAAGCAGGGCCCACAGCAAGTCCCACTTTACTTGTTCCAAACTTCTGTACACTGAACAAAATTACAAGAAAGGCAACTGAAATCATCACCACTTGCTCTGCACAAAGAAAAATTATAACAACAATCAATTCGACAATAGAGATGGTTTACATTGATTTAGAAATAAAAATAAAAATTATGAGCAGGTACTGTATTTATATAAGCAAAATAACATGTGTGAGATTCAGTGAATATGGTCTATCAAAAAAATCTACTTGAACTTAATCTTTGACTATACATTAGCAAGAAAATCTACAGTTGTATTCCATAAACTACATTAAAAAAGGCAAGAGTAATATTACTAATTTGAATACACCTATATGATATGTAGTTAGCAAGCACTTGCAATTATGAATCATACAATCAGGAATCCAGACAGCAACCATAATTTTTATAAGTGCAATTATGAATTTCTCGCTTTTAAAGGTTAGACGTGTGAAAGCAACAACTATAACAACTAAAACCTTAATCCAAGCTAGTTGAAATCGGCTATATGAATATATTTTTTTTGTAGTCCATATGATTTTGCATTACTTTAGTAGGCATGTGCAAAGCCATAAAATAACAATCAAGAAACATAACATGTGATGACAAGAAATGCAGGATAAATGGTTGAATCTATGTTGATTATCATGTAAGAACTGAAGGCTCTAGAATAAGAGTCCATCTGGATACTACTGCTCTCATTGACACATGACAATGGACCACAATACCATTACCAGTTTTCCTTCATAAATAGCCTCAAGCTCTAAAGCAATATCTTTGGTCCATTGACGGCATTAGAAACAAGATTCAATAGTAGATTTGATCATTATACAGTTGTAGCATTTTTACCATTGTCACAGTTGGTTACTATGGTTAACTTGAGGCTTTACCACTTTCTCCTTTGTCTTTCTCCCATCTTACATTGGTTGCCATAGTTCATACAAGAATCATAAATGGAGGGAATCAAAAGGTTTTCTACTTCCGAATTTCTACATTCAATCAAACTGCATCTTGTCAAACTCCCAGTAACTCAGGTTGCTCAGCAATCAAAAGCCATTATTTGCCAACCATATTAAACTAACACCAAGCCGCCAACCTCCTCATCCCCATAAAAGTATCCCCTTTACTCCTACCTTGGATTCAAACTCTGAATAATGTGATTAGTTCAAGTAAAATCACAAGAAACAGGTTAAGCTATCAATTCACTGGTCGTATCCACGGAAGGTGAGTGAGGATACCACCAACATCCTGAAAAGATCATTAGGGTTTTGATGTCTTGATTTTAAAAAAAAAAAAGGGTGAGAATTCTAGGATTAATGCTCTGCACATGGCAAGATCCGAACACCTTAAAGCCTAAATCACATGATCCCAATTCCAAAAGCATTGTTTAAATATTTTTTCTGCTCTTTATTCATATTATAATTATATAACTATATTGAAACTTTAAATATATCTTTTGAGTTTCCAATTTATGTATTACTGGTCTTTAATATTAATTTTACATTTTAATTGCTAATGGAATCAATAAAGCTATTGAGTTTTTCTTTTTTTTTAAGTTATTATGTAGAGTTCAATGTTTGAAAAAATTAAACATTATGCTAAACAATTATATAAATAGACATAAGGTTACAGATCAATCTCTATATTCTTCAAACAAAAGGTAAAATGTAGAAACTCTCAATAAAATTTTATCTCAAAAGGTTGTACGATAATATCTCATCTTTTAGAAACTTGCAGCATTATTCTAACCCTTTATTCTTATGTTTTTATTTTCTTTTACATTTTTTTTTATTTTGCAGAATCTTTAATTTATTCACAATAATTACTCGCAATACACCCTATACAAATCATTTCTTATTTTTCACATTGTTTGTTAGATATTTTAACCAAAAGAAAGAACGCAACTTATTTTAGATTATTGAAAAAAACAAAAAGGAAGAAACTAAAATACAGCATGAATTGTAGGCTGGCCAGGGGTATCAAAATGGGTTTGACACGCAAGTATGATTCGCCTAACGTACGAAATAAATATATTAGGATTAAAACTAAACGGATTCATGTCATAAACAGGTTACCCATTGACGTAAATATAAACGTACCGTGTCGCGGGTTAACACACGGGTTAGGCAAATAGCCCGTTTATTTAAGAGTAAAGAGGTAATTTTAGTATCAAATATAAATACTCCAACTAAAACCTATTTAAATTTTATTGTTGTATTAATTTTTTTACTTTAGTCATGAATCTTGAAGAATCTATGCATTTTATGTATGAAAAATTATTTTTGAATCTGATTTGGGTTAAATAAATTAAAATTTAAAAATATTATAAGCATGTTAAGCAGGTCATATAAGTTACACAGGTTGTATATAGGTCAACACAACTCACTTAACCTATTTATAATATTAGGCCGCTTACACGTTCGTATTCATGTTACCTATCTAATTTTCATATAGTGTTCGTGTCAACAAATTTGACATGATTATTAAATGAGTCATGTTAGTGTTGACCCTAATCATGTCATGTGTTAAGTGAATCCATATCGAACTCGACACACCAACTCATTTTGACAACACTTAAGAAAAAAAACTTTCCAATTAAACCAAGAAACTAATATAAGTTAAGAAACAAATGCTTACATAACAATTAACAGAGTGTAGGATTACCATGTTTAATTGCAGTCACGCCAACTTTTAGACCACCAACAGCTGACAATACTGCATCAAGATAAACATTATCAAGGAATGTCCACAACAAAGAAATGGTATCACAAAACATGTTCTGCATTATATGATACAATTATGTAAAACATTGATTGAAAGCATCTATTTGCACCTAGATCAGAAATTTAGAAGATCAACAAGAAACAGAGAAAGTATACAGAAAATGCAGGGATTTACAACCTGACATTGCAGGCGTAATAACCCCATCAGCTATAACCATTGATGTACCAGCAAGCACTAATATCAGAAGCATCCTTTTCAGAGTCTGTGAATTTTCAAGTCTTTCCTTGATTTTCAATGATCTCTCAAGTTCAGGTGATGGCACCTTGAGCCTGAAGCTTGATATACGGGCATCCGAAGGAAGTTGATTTGGAAGAAGACTGACCTTGGCATGCCTACAAATAAGCGAGTACAAGGCAAAAGTGCCACCTGAAATAATTAAAGTAACAATTTCTGAATGGTCAACTCTGCAGATTATGTTCTCATAATCATGCACAAGTGCACGTTTGCGGCAGATAAAGGCTAACAGAAGTTTTTGGTTCACAAGGTCCAGCATACCTTCACCATCATCATTGGCCCAAAGGACGACAAGTACATATTTGATAAGGGGAATCAGGATTAAGGTATAGAGGACCAGCGATAATGCACCAAGAACATCTTCTCCTCCTTTGATAGGTGCCTTGGTAAACATCACATCAAAGGCATATAATGGACTTGTTCCAACATCACCAAAAACAATACCAAGAGTCTGGAAAGCTAGCATAATTTTCCTTCCCACACTGAAGTCCTGCAATTAAATTCCCATGATTACAACAGCTGGCCTTTGTTTTTCAATTGCAACCTGTTCTGCATATTACTGTCTATATCGGTGTGTAAATGTAGATATCATTGGCAGCAAAACAATGCACATCATAGAAATCTTAGAACAACCATCAAAAGCATATATATATATATATATATATATATATATATATATATGGGAAAGGTGCATAGGTAAAGAAACAAATACGATAATTGACAACAGAACAAATCCACAGATCCCAACAAAGGACTCTGAAATCTTGAAGTTCGTCCAGAAACAACATCTGAATGGAAAATGAATGAGGCTGGAAAAATATACTACTCTAGCACAGGCATGCTGAGTGAAACTCTTCCCAAGAAGTAAACATGACAATGCCCATGAGAACCTTTCCCAATTAACACCACTGATAAAACAATGTCCAGTTAGGAATACCAATCAAATAAAAGCCATAACAAATGAAGTATAGGAATTACTATCTAACAAATAGCCACAAAATTATACCGGCACATTCATGTCATTAGTTTACTGGAAAGCAATTATTTCGGCACATCATGTCATTGCCAACTTGCTATCATTAAATTTCTTATCTTGCTTACATTTAATTGATGTTAGTTACAACAAAAACTTGTTTATGAAAATATATAGATAATTCAACCTAGTCCCATTCCAGAATGGTTAGAAAAGACTACATGGACCCTTCTCATTAAAAAATAATACTTGAAATTGATTAAGAAGAAGCATCATTATTCTAATTATCAATTGTCAATTTCTAAAAAAGACACCATAATTTCATATGTAGGATACAAATATGATATTAATTACTTTGATCAGCTGGTGACTGTCTGAAGTGTCATCCAACTCATGACCTAAGCATCCAACAAAAGGAAGCTACTATTTATGTTCTCCCCAACACAGAGGGCCTCGTCAATTTAACAAAAAGCAAACATTTGGTTATCACCATCGTTTCATTTATAAAGTGTTCCTATGAGAGCAGTCCATGTAACCGTCACATCACATTACATCAAGCTACCCTCCTAACTATACTTATAGTAACTTTTGAGGAAATCATTGTCCCAGGAAGAAAACAAAATGGTGTCAACTTGGATATCCCAGGTTCAACATGCCTTTCGGATAAAGAAGGAAAGCATTCACAATAGAGGGCTACCCATATTGTGAAACCCAAATTGTCAATCAAATCAAAATATAGGAAGAAGAAAAGGAAAAACCTGTCCTTAAACCCATTTGGACCTTTTTGAGCAAACTTGTACCATTATCTTACTTTATATTTTCTATCCTAAACTCCCGCAAATCCATTACAAAGAAGTTATATTGGAACTTCAGTACTGTTCTTTAATAGCTTAAAACATCTGCTCTTAATGAAGCAGAGACTACAAACAAGCTGCCAAATTTCAAGGCCTAAATCGTGCTCCCACTTAATTACAAGCAACAGCACACAGCCACACACAGACGTCATGCACACTACGTACTTAACAACTATATTACAGTTAAGGTGCTTAAGCTCTAACTTCATACACGCCACAAAACTGAAATGAAAAAAGCTGACGAGCTACCAATCATCATCTAATCAAACAAAGAAAATGCAGACCTCGTAGTCGTTACGCTGGGCGCCGGGGATCTCGAGGGCTTCAACGTCAAAAGAGTCTATGCGTGGACCAGTGCGGATCAAACGCTGCTCAATATTATCATCGTCTTCGTCGGAATCCACAGCAGTGCGGTGTTGAGCTGCATCCCCTTCCTCCTCATCTTCATCATCGTCATCATCCATAACTGAATCGTCATCATCTTGGAACACCCACCGCGACTCGACGGAGTCCATAGACGCCAATCTGCCGTTTATATCCGATCCTCCCCCAAAACTACCGCTACCACCACGTCCAAAACTACCGCCACCACCATTCTCCTCCGCCATCGTAGTATATAGAAGCGGAAATTTTTAAATTTTGGGAAATTAAATATTTTCTAGGGTTTGATGAATTTTCTGAGAATGGGAAATGGGAAATAGAGATTTGGTTTTGGACAGAAAAGGCAAAAACTGTAATATATTTATGTAAACTTACATCGTACAAGCACCTAGCTTGAGTATGTGCTGAGTGTGTGATAAATAGTGATATTTATTCTTTCCTTATTTTATTTTATTTTGTGCGCGCTGGTACATGCTTTTCGGCCGATAGTTAATACTGGCAGTTTGCTAATCACAGATAACACAGGAAAAAAATATGCCAAGATGGATAAAACTTGTATAAAAACTTTTGAATAAAACTTGTATAAAAACTATTGAAAGGGAAAAAAAAAGAAAAAAAAAAAGCTTATTTTGCCCTGTTAACTTGGGACTAGTATCCAATTTGTATAGAATTGATCTTTTTCACCTAAAAACCCACCACCTTATAAAAGTAAGCCCTAGTAAGGGTGAGCATTCGATTAATCCGAACCAATCCAAACTAATAACTCAATGTAAATATGACTGAATTTCGTAAATTCTTATCCAATCTAAATCATATTTAAGATAAAACCAAAATAACCGAACCAAATAATATGCGGTTTTATTACAATAAAACCGCAACCATTCAAATAACTGAATTAGTATTTTCAATTGGTTAATCCAAATCGATTACGAGAAAATACTCAAATTCAAAATTTTTCAATATATGTGTTCATGTTGCCAAATTTGCAGTTTGCACACTTAAAATAATTATATACATATGATTATGAATTTATAGACAATTGTATAGAATAAAAAATTAATTAATAAAATTAATTAATTAATCCAACAAATTACAAGTGTCTAAATAAAAATTTTAAATACAGTCATACTTAAACCCAATTACCCAAATAACAATTAATATAACTAACTTAAAAGAATAATTCATTAAACTTTCAGTTACAAAATTACAATTAATAATCAATTAAACATGACGTTCTTTATCAATAATCTCAAAAGTTATATCATATTATTGTCACCTGTCATAAAAACTATATAAATATAGTTTATACTTTTGCTTATACTTTAATATGGAGTAAAAACGCAATGCTTTGACTGAGAAATCTAAAATAGAACAAATATATATATATATCTTGGATATTAATTTGGTTAATTTGGACTAACCAAAGTTTTTTTCGGTCTAACCGGACCATGACCGAAAAACTAAATTAACATTTATAATTAACCGATCAAAATCAAAATTAATTTATTGGCAACCAAACTAAACCAAATTATTTGATTCGGTCTGAATATTCTGTTAAATCCGTAAATTGCTCACCCCTAACCCTAGGTAAGAAAGCATACGTGGAGTTTTAGGATATCCACTTCATTCTGATCGTTTAAAAAAAAGATATAGATTATAAATAGACTTTGAACAGAATGGATAGTGAAATTATGGCCTACAATATACAAGTAGGATACCGATATGGATATTTAGATATCCATTGCCCATTACTATACGGGTTTGGTAGTTGTTCATCTATCCATATATCTACCTATATCTATCATCCATCTATCTATCTATATCTATCTATCCATCTATCTATCTATACTATATATAATAAAGAGGAATAATGAGATTTTCAATATCACCTTCAATAAAATTTAGAATATTTTAAATAGTTTTAGTCGTAGTGAATTCAAATATTATATTTTATACATATGAGTGTTTAGATGAGTGGTTCGACACCCTTCTCCATTCAGTGAGCTCGAGGGTTTAATCCTTATGGATTGAGTAAAGCCGGTAGGCTTGGGATACTTTGGTTAAGATAAAAAAAATTACATTTTATTATTTGATTATATATAATTTCTAAACATTATTTTTTAAATAAATAAATATATATAATAAAAAAGAAAAAAAGTATACTTTTCTTTTTTTTATGGTTGTAGAAAAAATTATGGGTTTATTTGGAGAGGATATAATATTTCTTCTATGTAATTTTTTTTATTACTTAATTAACTTATTTATTTATTTTAAATTTGCAAATTAAAATAATATAGAAACAAAATACTTGAATAAATTCATTAACTGATTAATATTGGATTCTAACATGATTTATTTTGTAATTTTTATTTATTGACTTGGCTTTATTTATTTTGTCCATCAAAATCAAATTATTAAATTATAGCATTTCCAGAAATATTTTTAAAATTCAAATTGTTAATTTTTTAATATAATTTATTTCTTATTATGTGTTGAGTGCTTAAAAGAATTTTATTCTTAATAAAAATTTGTTAATTTTTTTTGTTATTGAATTAATTTATAGCCACTATTATTTTAATTTAGTAAGAGATTTATATTTTTTTTATAATAAATGGATGACCTCCTGATTAAATATTTTTAATTTTTTTTTATATTTTTTCTTCTATATCCTAAATATGTTTAACTTGAAAAAATAATGTTTATGAAATTGAAAAAAACTAGAACTATATATTTTTGTTTTGGATTTCAAGAGTTCACGTGTATGTTTATATATTTCTTTCTCTAATATACTGGGTAAGTATTACTTATACCCAAAATGATTGTAATTATCAATTCAGATATCTTTTTATTTTTATTTTTTACCTAACAGTAAAAAAAATTATTATTATTTTTCACTATAACTGTATATAGATATTAATTTGCAATTAAAGGTAAAAATTGAAAATTGAGTGATAACTTGATTTCTTTTTTTTAGTACTTATCAGAGTTTTAAGAATCTGTATTTATAAAAATAAAATTAAGTACATAAAAAATAGTACTGCAAGTAACTTATACGGCAAAGTTTAATATGAATTAATCAATTGTATTTATTTTAATCTAAACAAAAAGTTATGCTTTAATATTATATAGATAAAAAATTAAAAAGTACAAAAAATAAAAATATAACGAGCATTAAAAACGTGCAACGCACGTCATAAAAAGATTAGTTATTTATAAAAAATGTCTTTTAAAAAATTTTAAATTTTGATAGTTGAAGATATTATGGGTACCTGCCCGCTTGAGGGGCATTTTAAACAGATTTTGGATCAGCACGAATAGTAAAAATTTAAATGGACTCGAATGTGGATACTTCAACTAGTATTTAAACAGATTTAGAATGTATACTATTAAACAAATACGAATACTAATAGTATAAAATTCGTGGGCTTGCTTCCATCCCTAGCCCATTTTTTCACTTGGGCTTTGCGCGGTGTAACTCATGTGGTCAAACCTTATTTTTTTTATTTAGTTAAATAAATTAATGGTATTATAACCTTCAAATCTCAAACCCAGTCTCCCTCTCCTCACTAAAAGCCTAAATCTTATGGTTTTTCTCTCCTTCATTTAGGCTTTATTCGGTAAAATTAGTTATTTTGGTAGTTGTTAGCTGTTTTAGTAACGTTTAGTTGTTAGCTATTTTAGTAACGTTTAGTTGTTAGCTGTTTTAATAGCATTTCATGAAACGCCAAAAGCTAAATGTTATATGAGTTAGCTTTCACAAAACGCTACCCTAACCTCTAAAGTTAATGCAACCTCTATATTACCGAATAACATTTTAAGTAACGTTTAACGTTTTGACCGGTGAAAAAACTTTAAAAGCTACTCAAAAAGCTATCGCCAAACACAATTTTAATTCCTCAAATTAGTGAACAAAATTGTAGGAGTGGGAATTAGTTCATCAAATTGTTCCTCTTAAAGAGTTGTTTGGTTGTGGACTGCGTTTGGGTTGTATGGTGTTATTCACTTTATTTAGGGAGAACCAAGTTCGTGTAATTCTATGCTTACAATGACATCAGTGTGTACAAATTAAAGTTTATACAAATATGCCTTATGCTAATCTAAATTACAAGGACTAAGAAACTTTATTTCATCCACATATATTAAAATCATAGCTTCGCTTGATAAGATCTTCCTAATTACATAAGGACCAACCAAATCTAGTTTGAACTTTTTCCTTGGATCGTGCACTAGATTTCTGATTTCATTTAGCATTAGATTCCTTCAAGTAATCTTTTGTCTTTCACTCTATTGTTGAAGGGTCTTATACTTCTCCACTGGAAGCCTTAATATGATGCAACACGTTCATTATTCTCTTTTCACCAATAAGATTTATCTACTCATGTTATCTTTCATTTATTTATCATTTTTATCTTTTGGAGGTAGATAATTTCATATCAAAGCATTTTTTGTTGTGAATTGTGAGGATTTGTGGAAAGCTTGAGATGTTATATCCATTACTATCCAAACTAATAGCAACAAACTCTTAGGTATTAATTTCCTTTTATGCTGATAATATATTTGTATATTGTATTTTTTTTCATTCAATTTAATAATGACTGTGTAACAGCATATGCCTAGCAAGATATTGTCCGCTTTGGGCCGAATTCACTCAGGCCCGCACGGTTTTGTTCTTAGGCTAGAACCTACTCAATTGGTGCGGATGTTAGAGACTGTGCATGAGAACTGCAGATTAATGTATATGAAAATATAGTTGGTGTTAATTAATTATTTTAATGTATATTTTGTGATAGGAAAGTTGGTGTTAGTTAAAAATTTGTTTGAATTCTAAAGTTGCACTAATTAATCCAATATATATTATAATCTTGATTTTGTAATTATTTTATTTTTTTATATCACTTACATATATTTTTTTGAATGGTTAATACTCAATTGAAAGCATATGCTAGACAAGGATGTTCTCCAATAACATCAACTCTATAATGACTTAATATTCGTCCCTGTAATTTTCACAAAAAATCATGTGACACCCTCAATTTTTATTTTGACCCATTGAACACTTCAATTTATAAAATTGTATCTATTAATACTTTATTTGACTCGTTGAATACATCAACTTATAAAATAATATCGATTAAACACTTATTGAAAAATTAAAAATGTAAACTTATTATTTCAAAAGTTATATTAATCACATATCAAACCGATATTTTACATATAAAAGCCAAAAAACCTTAAAACTTTGTTTTTGGTGAAAGGAGATGTGAAGTTGTTGTGAAAATTGAAATTCAAAATGTCACAAGGTCGATTTTATAGTTCAGAGTGCCATAAGGTGTTTTTGTCAAAGTTTAGTGGTTAAATGATGTGTTTGGCCACTTGATAATACTTCATCAAATTTCTATATGCCAAATGGGTTCGATGAGATATTACACAAAGAATGAGGCAAGTGATAAGGAAATATGCATGAAAAAAAGATGCTAACTACGGTTGAATTGAATTTGGAGGTAAAGTGCATAGCTTAATTGTAAGTGATAATTTATCACCAAATTAAGAAATTTTTCCATAGTAGGTATAAATATTATACATTGATACTCCATTTCAAGAATGTATATATACACGGGTGTGCATGGGTCGGGCTAGGACAAAAATTATACAATTCTCAGTCCCATTCTAAAATATTGAAACGTAAAAAATGGAATTTCAATCTCATCCTAATAGATATACAGTCCCATCCTATTTTGTCTCATTTTTTGGGATGGAAGAGGACATGAATTTGGGTAGGACAAGACGTTATGGATCGAGTTGAGAATCAATCGAGATTTTCCATAAGTTTTTCATAAAAAAAGATTAAAAATTACTATATTTATCAATTATATAATCAAATAAAATTCATTTATATAAGTTTGAGTTAAAAAAAATAAATCAAATAATCAATTCAATTATTGACGATTTACTACTAAAATTATAATAGAAATTTTTTTAGTTATTTTATAGTTAACAAAAGCATTCCATAGAATAAAATAAAATAATGCAAAAACTATACAATTTAACTTTATATGCATTTTATGAATTTTAACTAATCATTATTTTGTTGTCATTGTTGTCTTTAAGCTTATTTAAATTCAACACTTACATAATTTAATCTTGAATATCATCTAAAAATGAATAATTATAGCATTAAGCATAACCAGTAATCCAGTAATCATATTAATTGAAGTTGATATTTTCTCTTGTATTAGTTAATCTTTACATTTTTTGTTTAATAGAAAAAAACTTATTAAAAAATAATTACTCAACACATACCGTGGAATAATAAAGGAAAAATCTATATCGAAAATCATGATTAATCACTTAATTTACTTTATATTTAAAAAATGCATATTATTCATCGTATTATTATTACTTTAGTAGTAATTGGTATCATAAAAAAGCTAAAATAAAAAGGATGAAATAATTTTTAAGGCATAATTTGAGATCCATAAAAAAAATAACTAGAATTTTAATAAAAAATGGAATGTATACCAAATTTTAAGATGGGACAGAATGTAATAGAACTTGGATTAACACTGGTCAATTTTAATTAAAGAACCAATCTCATCCCATAAAATAATTTCGAGATGGAATTCTAGATGGGACTATAAAACTAATATCGGATTTTCTCAAGATGAGAAATTTGAGACAATTTTCGAGACAAATCAAGATTCCGGCAGTCCTGTGGACACCACTATGTATATATATAGAGAACAATCAATATTTTTAGAAGTATATCATATTATGTCTATTTGTATTGTCATACAATTACTAATAAAATTCAAGAAAATTTTTATTGTTTAAAAATTATAAAGATGCAAATCAATATATTTTTAATGCTTATAAAATATTTTGTAAAGACCAATGTTATTTTAATTTTTAAAAGAAAAATATCAGTAAAATATGTAGGATTTGAAATAAATTAATTAATATTTTTATTATATTAATATTTTATTTTTATATATAATTAAGCAAAGATAGAAATGTATTTTCAAATGAACAAAAGAAAATATGCTATCTATCCAAATATAACAATGAAAGATAAGAATGTATAAGAACATAATTTAATATATAAATATTCAAATAAATAAGGATTAAATATTATTCTAAATAAAAAATTTATTTAGAATATTTCTAACTTTTTTGGTTGCTTAAGGTGCCCCAACGAGTTTGTATGTTTTTTTGGGAGGTGGCTCATAAGAAGATAATGTGCAATGTGGAACGAAAAAGGAGGGACTTTATCACCTCTGATATTTGTACTGTTTGTGTAACACACTGACTCCAACCACCAGAGGAATTGTCCGCTTTTGATCAAGCCAGTTCCATCCCATACTAGATCAGCAAGACCCGTACAGTTTTGTCCCGTAGGTGAAATGAAAACTTCCCAGAGGTCACCTATCCTAAGATTTTTGTCAAGCGAGCACGCTTAACCCAGGAGTTCTTCCAACTCTCCAGCCATTCCACCAAAAGGCGCCTCTGATGATTAGTTATCCCATTTTCGATATATTATCTGATTCATTTCTGTGTCCCGCATTCCACTACCCTAGCTAGCTTACCATCCTAGAAGCTTGCTAGGAGCCCTGCTCTACTCGCCCTCTTAGGATCGCTTTGCAGGGTCGGGATATCATAGTCCCACCAGCTTCCGCATGGTTCGTCCTCGAACCATATATCTACTGGAGGGGGTCAGGCTCTGATACCAAATTGTAATGCCCTGACTCCAACCACCAGAGGAATTGTCCGATTTGAATTAAGCTGATTCCATCCCATACTAGATCGGCAAGACCCACACGGTTTTGTCCCGTAGGTGAAATGGAAACCTCCCAAGAGGTCACCCATCCTAGGATTTCTGTCAAGCGAGTGCGCTTAACCCTAGAATTCTTCCAACTCTCCAGCCATTCCACCAAAAGGCAACTCTGATGATTAGATACCCCCTTTTTGATATATGATCTGATTCATTCATGTGTCCCGCATTCCACTATCCTAGCTAGTCTGCCATCCTAGAAGCTCTCCAAGAGCCATGCTTTATCCGCCCTCTTAAGATCACTTTGTCGAGTCAGGATATCACAGTTTGCAATTCCTCTCTAGAGGATATCATACATGTGCTTCGAAACTGTCTTCATGCTCAAGTAATTTGGCAGCAATTTGGAGTTGGGGATTTTTTGAATGAGTTTTTTTAGCTAATTGATGTTCAAGTATGACTTTTGGATAACTTGTCTTTGTTCTCGACTCAAGTTTCAAGTCTAGCATGGGATGCGTTGTTTGGGGTGATTATGTGGTGGTTGTGGAGGACTAGAAACAGTGTTGTATTTAGTACTACTGATCAGTTCCTTCCTCTTTCGAAGGTTGTTCTGGTTCAACGAGCTACTAAGGTGGTTATCGCATGGTTTAAGGCTGGTCATCTTTTCCAGCATCAGGATCCAAGCCCTTATCTTTTATTTGTTGGTAGCCTTCTCCAATCGGCTGGGTGGTTGTTAACACAGATGGTGATTCCAAGGGTAATCTGGGGCCTACTGCATGTGTAGGAGTTTTTAGAAATGCTACTGGTGGTTAGTTATCGGGATTCCAAATGAGGCTTGGGCTTTGTGGCGCTATGGAAGCAGAACTATTGGGGGGGGGGGGGGGCGGGGGAGTCTATCGTGCTTTGCAACTAGCATGGGCTAATGGCTTTGTGTAGTTAATTCTTCAAACTGATTCCCAAGCTGTGGTGGACATGCTTAACGGAGACACTAGGGGCTCTTTAAGGCTGGCTAATCTTGTTCCTGGTTGTCGTGAGATGATTGGTAGGAGTTGGCTGGTGCAACTAATCAAAGTTTATAGGAAAGTGAATAGGGTGGCTGACTGCTTAGTTAAAGAGGTAACTTCATTGCCTTTAGGGACCCATGTGTTGCAAGATGCTCTTTCTAAGATAAAACATCTGCTAGAGGCTGACATAATTTGTAATACCCTAATTTTCAAATAAAGTATTATATTCTAAATATTGTGTGAATTAAGTAAATAAAAAATAAAAGAGTATTTTACAAAATATAAAACCTATTTAAAACATTATTGAAATGCAAGAAAATAAGATTTGTAAGGAATATAGGAGATCTTAAAACTATTAGATGTGTAATAATAATGCATATATACATATATCTTAATATGAAAATTTAAGAATTAAAGGAATAAAACTCTAAATCAAATAAGTTTAAGTAATAAAAATATGAAATGACCAAAAAGGGCATCTAGACTACTACTTAACCAAAGTGATTAAATGGGATAAAAGGAAAATTTTATTCTTACAAGTGTCAGCTTAATATTTGCATAACACATTACATAATTCTTCCTTCTAAATTATGAAAATAATTGTACTGAAGAAGTAATTATCTTTTTACCTATTCATATTTTCATTTCAGACGTAGCTTTCCCATTTCATTTTCTTTTCTCCATTATTTGCTTCTAAATTATGAAAATAAGTGTACTGAAGAAGTAATCATTTTTTCATCTGTTCATATTTTCATTTCAGACGTAGCTTTCCCATTTCATTTTCTTTTCTCCATTAATTGCTAGAAGATAGAAAATAATTCAATCTCTAATTAATGAAAGGGAGACATGTGTATTTAAGAAAAGATTATATTTTCATTGATTCACTCCTTCATTCAAATTTGATTTTCTCCCTTTCACATTTTTATTTCAATCAATCTATCAATTGCTAAAAATCAATCATCACAAAATACCAAGGGAATCATCATCTAAATTAAGAAAAAGGAAGACAAGTATATTAAAGAAAATACCATAATTTCTTTATTTCACATCTTCATTTTCAAACTTAGTGTTCCCATTTTATTTATTTCTCTATAAATACCCTACCTTTCTAAGATCATTTACCACAAAATATTAGAAATATACAACTGTTCTAAGGAAGGATTAAACCAACAAGTGACAGGAAGGAAGAGAAAGTCATAAGGGAGAAAAGAAAGGTATGAAATCCAAAAATACTATGTTAGATTTTAAATTATATTTCATAAGTTTTAATCTTTATTTTGATGACTTAAAGTTTATAATTTATCTTTATAACCTATTAAGTAACCATTCAATATGTAGAAATTATTTTGGATAGAAAGTAATTAAACATGTAGAAGCTAGAAAAATTTTATTATTTTTCAAATTATCCTAATGAGACTGCTTAAATTCAATTACTATGTTTTGTTCAATTAAATATGTAAATAAATTTCAAAAATTATGAAATTTTCCAGAAAGATAGCCTAAGATGTTAGTAAGGTGATGTTAGAAGAAAAAGTCTAAATAATGAAGGAAATTGAAAATATTAATAAAATGAAGGAGATAACTCAGTATTTTAAAGCTGAAAATTTTGATTCAATAATTAATTTATTTAAATGGGTTAATAAACTCCAAAATTCATGAAATTTAATATGGCAGTACCTTGCGATGTTAAGAACTACCTAATAAAATTTTAGAATAAATGGATGTGAGAAAATAAATATTTAATTAAATAAACACATACTATTCATGTACAAAAAATTCTATTTTTCATTAGATTTGCACTAAATTGAGAATATTAAAATATGAGTGAATTATCTATGAATATGAATACATAGTAAATGAATATAACGTTTAATATGTATAATTTCTGTCCTTAAAAATTCAAATTTTAAGTTATGATAAATTATCTAAGTTATGATAAGTTATCCTTAATTTGATATATTCAAATATCAAATTTTTGACAAATTGAAGCATTAATTATTGGTAATCAACAAAGGATAAACATGAAAAAAAAATTATTGTTCTTTGAAACCACAAATATAACAAGTATTTTGAAATATAATATTTTTTAAAACGTGACAAGTATTTAAGAACTGGGGTAGTGTTAATGTATTAATGTTGCCATCCAATATTTAAAAACATTATCCAATCAAGAATTTCGTAAAAAAAAGTTCTAAATAGATTATATTAGATTAGATTTTAAAATTATCAATCATCAATATTATATGCTTAATATCAAGTTGAAGAAAATTCATTAAGTTGACCAATCAAAACGTAGAGAAATAAGGAAAAGGGATTTAAAATTTTCTATAAAAAAAAAGTAGAATGTTGAACAAAAAGAACTTTTTAACTTTTTCTTTGTTTCATCTTTTATATATATATACCAACGAGGAGGAAGGATCGAAAGGGATAGAGAATAGAGAAGACAATTAATATTAAAGAGATAGAGAAGAGAACTGATTATAGAAAATAACTAAAGGCAAGAAGAGAAAAGTAATTGAAAATAAACTAATTAAAGCAGTAGGAGAAAGTTAAAGAAACAACATAAATAAAAGAATATAAAATAAATAACATAAATATATAGGACCAGATAACTGTAATACTCCGAAATTTTTATTTCGAAACATTTCCATTTAAATTTAAATTGTAAATTATTAGCCAATAATATTACGCCACGTAATATTATCGGGATCGAAAATCATTTTGGTTCGCCCAAAAATTTATCGAATAACCGTTAATCGAATAAAATCGGACCAATGATTTTTTTTATTGGACCGAATTAATTTAAATTAAAATCGAATCGGCTATTTTTGAAAAACACTGTGCGTTACTATTTTTTCCTCCCGACAATTTACCTGGACGGTTTGTTTTTATTTAGTAATTTTAAAATTTTGTTTTTTTTCTTTTTCTTTCTTTCTTTTCTTTCTTTTCTTTTCTTTCTCTTTATTTCTTCTCTTCTCTCCTTCTTCTTCACCGACACACACACACCCTCTCAACCCTAACTCACTCACTCTCTCTCTCGCTGCAAACACAGACCAGCTCCTCTCCCTACGCCGACCACCGCGCCACAAGCTTCACCGGCCACAGCCAGCCCTCCCTCTCTCTTCCTCTTCTTCTCTCTCTTTCTCTCTTCTTCTTCCTCTCTCTCTCCCTGTCGTTCGGCCCCTGTCTCTCTCTGCAGTCGCCGGACCGCCACACCAGCTCCAAGCTCGATGACTCC
>CANUEX010151335.1:0-22236 GCA_948099535.1 Jatropha multifida | reverse complement strand
CGCGATCCAGTGTCGATGGGAGCTCTCAGACGCGATCTAAGTCGTGACTCCACTGTTCGACGCCATCTCTGCTTCCGGTGCTCGATTCCGACGAGCTCCGACGACTCCTCTGCTCCGATCGTCCCTCTGACCAATATTTTTGACACAATAGTTTTTTATTGGAGTATTGACGGAAGAAAGAGGAAAATGCTGACATAAAAAAAATGTCACGCTTGAAATACGTGGCAATCTGTCCATCGGAATTTCACAATTTCGGCGATAGGTATTTTACTGTTACGAATTGGTGAGTTTAGACATTTTACAGATACATATTGAAATTGATACCCATTAAGTGATTACCTCTATAATTCAGGCCCTTAAGTGAAAATAACCCAAACAACACGTGTATCATCGTTAATAGAAACAACACGACCACGTGTTTGGTCTTAAATTAATTACTATGATAATTACTTGTTTTCTACATATTTGTTCAAATTTTTTTTATGGGCAGAAATATATAAGTTGGATAAAAGCAGAGAAACAGAATGGTATTTTTTCACTCCAAGGAACAAAAAATACCCAAAAGGAGGCAGACCAAATCGAAGAGCAGGCAATGGATATTGGAAGCCAACCGGAACTGATAAGTTCATTCCAGATAAGGAAAACCCTTCAGCGGTTAGAAAATCATTAGACTATTATGAAGGAAAACAGGGTTCTGGGAAGAGAACAAATTGGAAAATGCATGAATATGTAATAATTCATGGAAAACATAGTCCTGCAATTAGCAATCAAAAAGAAAAGGATCACATGCAGGTATTGAAGTTGTATATATTACTTTCTCTTTTTTTTTCTTTTCAAGATTTGAAGTTTTCTCTTTTTTTTTTCTTTTTCAAGATTTGAAGTTAAGTTATATTACATTATCAAGAAAGTTACTGTTTTTTTTTTCTCCCTTCAGTTGGATGAATGGGTTCTTTGCAAGCTTTATAACAATAAAGCAGATAGCAAGAAAAATGAGAATAATGAAGAGGAGGAAACTTCCAATTCAAATGCAAAAGTTCCAGTAGCAAGTGCTTCAAATCTGGAACTTGCAAATAATTCTATGATTGTCAAGCATTCAATGTGTTATCCACAGCAAGATCTATCAGTTTCTCCTCGTCTTCCACCTAGTTTTTCATATTCTTCTATCCCTCCTCTTCTATCAGCATTGGACTACTCATGCAATGACTATGGCAACGACACTAGTTATCCACATTCCCCTCTCCCTCCTCTTCCTCCATCATTGGACTACTCATGCAATGAATATGGCTACGACACTAGTTATCCATATTCCTCTCTCCATCTTCCTCCAGCACTGAATTACTCATGCAGTGACTATGGCAACGACACTAGTTGTCCATATTCTCCTCTCCTTCCTCTTCCTCCCGTATTGGACTACTCATGCAATGATTATCTTGACGGATATGATATCTCATTCCAATTCCATGAGCCGCATTCAAACTATCATAATGATTTTTATGGAAGCTATTCCTTACATATGGCTAACAGTGATCGACCTAGTTCTTCAAATCCAAATCCAAATATGCACTCTGTCAAGGATGAATATAATGATCCATGACCAATGCTTTTTGGAAGAAGATTCAAGTGCATTGCTTTGTTTATTTAATTTTGATGAATGTTTTTTTTTTTTTGGAGGTGGAATTGAACATGGAATATATAGACATTTTTATTAAATCAGAAATTTAAGTATACTTATAAGTTTTTAAAGAATATATGCTTTTTAATTTTTCTTGATTTTCACATTTTAAGTTTTTTTATTTTTATTTTTCCATTTCTATTTATTATTATTATTATTATTATTCTATTCTTATTAAATATATAATTTGACATTTTCATCTGGCTCCCCTGTATTAAGAAGTGAAAGGTGCAGAGCAGTCTGCCATTGAATTCTATTGATAATGGATTCTTGAGTATTAAAGTATATTATGTTGCATTTTAGCTGTCTGACCTACTGTGGTTCTTGAAAGTTATAATGATATGTACTGTTCAATTTATTGGACACAACTAAGTATGAAAAAGATTTTTGAGGCTACAGTAAATTGTAGGAATGTACACTTGTATGGCTTGTTTGCAGATCTACTAGCTACAACAATTCAAAAACTGCAAATTGGTAATTGAAGGCTTGTCACGGGATCTTGGAGAGAGAAAGACAGTGAACAACTGCTGGATAAGGACATCAAGAGAGAAAGACAGTGAACAACTGCTGGATAAGGACATCAAGAAAGCAGTCTCCACATCTCGAGTAACCTGCTTTTTGATTTTAAAGCAATTGCATATTCCATAAGCTCTGCATCACATGGTAGCGTGAGAGGCCCGTTGCTCGGCAATCCAAACTCTTCTTCTGCCATGTTGAATAGCTCTCTGATTATTTCATTGTTAAGCTATTCTAAAGGAAGAAGAAAACGTTTTTGATCTATAGAGTACACTGCAAAATGGCCTTTTTCTGCCATCAGTGATGTACTACAACTGTTTGAATCAATAATTGTAGTGGTTCGAGGGAATGTAATTCTTTTTTGTTTGATAGCAGCCAGCTTCTGCCATTTTCTTGCCAATTTCAGTAGCTTCTTGGCGCTGATCATCTTGTTAAACTATATAAGGGAAAAATTTCAAACGAAGAAATACAGGAAGACAGCTGTAGATTATAGAATATTGAGAGAAAATCTTGTGATGGGTAGATGGGAAAGAGAGTAAGTTGAATATATATTCACAAGGCCAGACAAAACCCATTTCATGTAGTTCTTACAGTGTGGGGATGCATGGGAAGCAAAACCATGTGATCGGTAGTCGTGAAAATTTATTCGCAAGGCCGGCATGTTTGCATATATTTGTCAAGATGGAGCATAGGCGTGTAGTAATCTATATCTTTCTGCCATGTGGTTGATCAGCAATTGTTGTCTTGCCTGTCCTTGAACAGAGAATGAGCTGCAACTGGTTGACACAAGCAAAACTTCCTCAGTGTCTTTAATTTCACGTCTCCTTATAATTTATTTGTTGTTATTTTTAGCCACGAATCCTTGTCTTGTATATATATATATATATATATATATATATGCCTCCAATCCAAGCACAACATGTTGATGTACAAACGCAACTGAACATACCCACTTGTGTGGTTCATGTCGTTTGTTATGATTTCAATTAGATTGCATAGATTTGACACACCTATGATTCATTCACCTTGATGGGTTGTTTTTCAAGAAAGAGTCAACATGCCCACCTGCTAAACAGGCTCCTCACCTTCACCAATCACATGGCATTGTTGGATCTTATCTAAAGGTGATTTGGCTATATATATATACAAGTAATTTCCTTTCTCCTCTAACCATCACAACATTAGCATTCATAACTTAGTTCTAAAGTTTTCCCTCACATTTTCTCTCAGAATCCTTTCCTTTAGGTCATATAGAATAAAAAGGATGATTAGTTCCAAGAAACTCCTCAAATTCGCAAAAAAATGGCAGAAATTAGCTGCTATAAGGCGAAAAAGAATCACATCACCACCGAATGTAGAAACAAGTTGTAACACATCAAGAATGGCTGAGAAAGGCCATTTTGCTGTGTACTCTGCTGATCGGAAGCGATTTTTGCTTCCATTGGAGTATCTCAACAATGAAATTATAAGAGAGCTATTCAATATAGCAGAAGAAGAGTTTGGATTACCAAGTGAAGGGGCTCTTACATTCCCATGCGATGCTGAACAAATGGAGTACGTAATTTCTTTGATCAAACAACAAGTTGCTAGGGATGTAGAGAGAGCATTGTTGACTTCCATAGCTAGTAGTTCCTGTTCAGTACCTTTCCATCTCCCACATGAAGTAACGAGACAACAATTACCAATTTGCAGCTTCTAACTAAAGAGACATTATTAGATTTGTAAACAATACATGACAAACTTATTTGATACATGTTATTTGAAGTCTCAAAGTTTTGTTTCAGATTTCAATTCCTTATCTTTATGACATTGCGAACAACTCCAGAAATTTGCATGCTTCTAATGAAATTTAGTCCCTAGTTGCAATCTCTCGATCTGACTTCTAAAAAGCCCATCGTAACAATCTTAACAGAAAACAGAATTTCAGCTGGTGAGTAATATGCGGCAGGCAATATGTACAAGCAGCTCTAAACTATTGAATAGCAACCCAGCATAAAAAGAAAGCAAAGAATCTAACAAAGACTAAGCTAATAGAAGCGTCAACCAAAGAGAGTTGCTTTAGTAATTTTGGTTTATCATCGCCTTGAACACAACAAAAAGATATACAAAGGTAGGATAACCTTCAAACTATGAAAAATTATTTAGCATATTCAATGCAGTAGAAAATAGCATATACATTGAAAAATATATGTATGGTTACAGCAAAACTTCGAAATTTTAAATGTAAAATGGGTGGTGAGTAGTGAAACTTCTGCTAGTTATCACAAACAACTAAATCAAATTAACCCTAGATCCCCTTTTGGGATTCTATGTCCCAAACCCTGTCACAATCTGCTCAACTATTAACTACAATCTAATTGCAGTTATTTTGTCGCGAGTACATTTACACGTACATGTGCATGCTTTCACATAAACACACATATGTTTATATAATCTCACATCAATAATGTGAATCAGTCACACATATTTGGTCCACCCTGATATTTCTTTCTGCTACTAAATGCCTATAAACTACACTAAAGTATCAAACTCACATGAGCTCACCAGCTTTCAATAAATACTAGATTTAATTTCATGCCCCCTGACTAGTTTATTTTAACTTTGGGTGGATCTTATGGCCATGAATCTGTTGTCTTATGTATATTCATAAATGTTTTTCCTTCAAACACAACTGAACATTTCCACCTGCCTTGCAAATGCCCTATCACATGGCATTGCCTCCCATATATCCTTGCAAACTATTGCTCCTAATTCCTAATTCCGAATTCGTAAGTCCTGATTGGCATCCAAGCAATAAGAGTTTTACTTTTGTTAAAAGAAAAATGTGCAATATGATCCATACTGAATACAATTTCCATGTTCTTTTGGTAATTCTATTTCTAGGACGTAATAGGTCTAACTTTTTCTGTCTACCAACATAGATTTCTCTTGAACAAAACCTAACTTGCTCAGTTCTACCAACACCAACCAATAGTTAAGCGAGAAAAGATACACTGAGATCCAGTAATTAAAAAGTAGATTTCAATTATTGGTAGCCTGCCAATTAATCTTCCACTTGTGTGGTTCATGTGGCTCGTGTAGTTTGTTATGAGTTCATTTGGTCATTACTTCTGTCGGTTTGCTACATCCATGCTGCACCTTTGATGGGTTGATTTTCAAGAAAGAGCCAACAATCCTAACTTCAAATAGGCCCTTATGTCCATCAATCACATGGCAGAGTTAGAGCTTATAAGTTGGTTTCTGGATGTATATATACAAGTCATTTCCTTTGCTCTCAACTCATCTCAGCTTAGCATTCATAACTCAGCTCTAAGCTTTCTTCCCTCACATTTTCTCTCAGAATAGTTTCCTTTAGTTTGAAGAAAAAAGAAAAGGATGATCAGTTCCAAGAGACTCCTCAAATTGGCACAAAAATGGCAGAAATTAGCTGCTACAAGGAGAAAAAGAATCATATTACTGCTGAACGAAGAAATAAACGGTTGTAGCACATCAGCAACGGCTGAGAAAGGCCATTTTGTTGCATACTCTGCTGATGGGAAGCGGTTTTTGCTTCCCTTGGAGTATCTTAATAATGAAATTATCAGAGAACTACTCAATATGGCAGAAGAAGAGTTTGGATTACCAAGTAAAGGGGCTCCTGCATTGCCATGCGATGCCGAGCAAATGGAGAATGTAATTGCTTTGATCAAACAGCAAGTTGCTGGAGATATAGAAAAAGCATTACTGATGTCCATAGCTAGTTTCTGTTCATCGTCTTTCTATCTCCAACATACAGAAAAAAGCCATCATTTTCCTGTTTGCAGCTTCTGAAGAGTTACAATTAGATTTGTAAAGGATACAAGCAAGTGTACAACTGTACGTTGATACAACTTATCATAAATACCAACTCTTTTTCAAGAAATAATTGATGTAGAATATTTGTATGGTCCAAAAAAAATACTGGTAATTATACAAAAACTAACCTTGGCGATCCATTGCAAAAAGCAGTCGACACATTTTCTACTAATGCATCATAGTTATAGATATTTAGATATCAACCTATATGCACACAACAAATATCATGTGCAATACTTCTTGAACATGCTATGCGTTTGATAATGAGCATATGGATACCAAACGCCTGGATAATTGGGATTTCCAACTATAAAAAAGAATTGATTACATCTTTTTTTACATGAACAATACAACTTTGCAAAAGGAAATAGCTCCTGCGTCCAGAACAATTAACATAATCGATCAATTAAACAACAAAGCATAGCACACAAGCACGAAATTCAGACAGTGGGAGTCATTGAAGACACTTCACATCTCTCCAGACTACTGTGCTCACAAAAGTGGCATCAAACTCTTTCCGCAAGAAGCAATTGTTCAAGTTCCTCCCTCTGCCGCTCCAATTGCTGTGGTTTTTATCCATGTCAGTTGATACAAGAAAAACCATTTGCGATAGACATTTATTAAACAGATAGACATGAACAAATTAAAAAAAAAAATTGCAAATGTTCCCACAAGCTAATGTGCGATATTGCAAGAAAATTATCATCAAATTTAGAAAATTTTCATAATCTAATATTTCCACCTATTATTTGTAACAGTAAATTTTAACTCCAAATATTGCTACATTAAACAGCAAGAGGAAAATAGAATCACAAAGACCTCAATTACTGATCAAGAACAATGATTACTCTTCTCCATGAGAACCTACCTTTTTCATATTCACATCCATGCTTTACAATCACTGCTTATGGCATCTATGAGTTTCCAGATGATAAAATTTTGATATAATATTCTAGTCAATCAGAGTCAATGAAGTATGTAATCCTCATTTGAGGGTTTGTTTGCAACAAAAATTATCTCCAACGTTTGGAACCCAAAAAATCAGTCTCCTTCCAACACTTTGGAGAAACCAATTAAAATCGTATGATTTTATCATCATCGTCGCATTGGCCTACCTTCCAACTTCATAAGTCAGTAGGTGAGGTTATTTATCTGTTTGCAGAGATTGCACACAGCAAATTAGACACTTGCAGATATCTAGAAACTCATTTTTCCATCCAAATCATGCCTAGACCTCTGAAACATGATGTGACAACAACGCACACAATTGATAAACTGGTGTAAAATAAGCATATGCAAGCTTGGATGTGAATTACAAATAAAACAAGAACCTTAAATGAACTCTATCACAAATATGCAACCCATCATTTCTTTCTATCGCAATAGTTAGATACCTCAAGATCCTTGACTGCCTGCTCCCTTGTAATTTCTTTCTGCTGGCGAGAACGTTTCAGAAATCCAATGCATAAGATTCCCTGGAAATTTAAATTATATTAGATATGAAATGTCATCAGTTTGGTTTATAGATTCCTCAAAGAAAAAGTACATCCAAATCTTATTTTTCCCTTTTTTTTTATTCAGTCAACAAACATGTCTTGAATATTAGAACTCAACTAAAACAAATCTTCATTCAAAAAATATTAATTGGAAAACAATAAAATCAAAACGTTTTCCAGAAAAAATTGCAGCCTGCAAACTTGTTGCTTAATGAATTAAAAAGCTTTCAAGAAACAAAAGGAAATTCATAAATCATTCATTTGAGTTGACAATTTCTTCAAACTAGATTAGAGTCAAGTTAAATGCAGGAGAAATAAGCTATTTTCGTCATCTTACCGAAACTACATAGACAACACCACAAGCAAGGAGCATATAGCTTGCTATATTTTGCAAAAGAACCAGGTCCTTCTGGCTTGATGAATAGTCAGGGAAAGCTCTTGTCATGACTGCAACACTGAACAGAATAGCCATTCCTTTAGAATTAAGATATTTCATGGATCTCTCAGTACATCCCCATTGTTTATAACGAATGCAATTTTTTGTAAATAAAGGAGAAAATAAAATGAAGTTCTTACTAAAATATAGGACATACAAGATCTGCAGCATGCCTCTACCAGCCCAATATTCCAACACCTGCAAAAACATTGCGTTTAATTCATATATATAACCTAGTGAATAGTGGTGGTGTTAGTTTGTATCTGCATTCAATAAGCATGGGCTGTTCCAGAAAAAGAAAAGGATTAAGGAACAAAACGTAATGCTTCACCCATCACAATGAGACTTGAAAAACAGAGTTTTCAATAACATGTTTGAAATGGATTGTCTACAATGTCCACTCAGCACATAAATTTCATAGTCGCTCTGAAAATTTAATTTTTCACTTTGGCGAGGTGGCGAGAGCAACCTATTTCGTGGCCTTGTGATGTAAAATTTAAAATGCTATCCAAGCATATTGAGAATGTTATATAGGTCTTATTTCCTTAACTGAAAAATCATTTTCGAAGCTAAAACTTTTTGATCATTTTTATTCTAAAAAAAATTTTTTTGAGCATTTTGCAGCCAAATGGAAGTTCTAAACTCCTGCCTTCAGCTTCTTTACCAATTTTAGCAGAGCACTCCCCCACTTCTAATTCCAACAGTCCTTCACCAAATACTCTCTAAAATATACTGAACCTACTAAGAACCATCAGAATCCCAAATAGCTCCACTTATGCAAATCTTTTCAAATTTTTAACCCTGATTCAATTTTTCAACATAACAATTCAAGTGAGGAAGAGTGAAAGTCAAATCATATTCTCATCCATATAGATGCGCAAAGAAGAAAACAATGACAGCTAACTTAGAATTTAACTAACAAACAAAACAAACTAAATTTAATGAGCTAACTGGTTGCAGTTCTTTAAGACTTCTTGTTTAGCTTGATATATAAGAATTACCTTAACTATCTCAAAAAAAAAAAAAAATCCCAGCAGCCTGATTCTCTAACCTTCTCTCACCATATATATATTTTCCGAGTATGATGGGACACAAAATCTCAACTAGAAACAATAATATGAGCTTTGGTTACATACCAAGTTCAAGGCACATTCACACATGGAGAAAAAAATAATATTGCAAATTAGAAACAGACACAAAGCAACACAAAAATCGAACCTTCCAGAATTTAGTGACAAATGCCCACTCCGTCTCAGCAACCACCACAATCAACGCAATCACCACAGCATAACAACGGAATATTCCATTGAAAACCTAAAAGAAACAATCCATTGACAATCAGTGCCTAATAACCTATACATACAAGCAGTTGTAGAGTGTTAAATTATATAATTATATATAAAAAGCGCACATAGTACGTACATCGGATCCATCTTTGAAAGATCGAACAGCGGAGAGAACGTTAACCGCAACGCAGAGAATGGCAGTGAGAGCCGTCAAGAAGCTAAAGCATCTACACACGACCAAGAACGGGTCAGGTCCTGTTCTTATTCTGGAACTTGAAGATAATCGAGGGACGCTTTGTCCCTCTCCTCCTTCTGCTCCATTTCTCGCCATTTCCTTTTTCTTTTAGGAGGAGGAAATGAAGATGATTGAGAAAATTAAGGATGGATTTGAAGAATCAATTAAAAAAATTAATGGTGATTTAATAGTTTGTTCGTTTCGACTTTAAGAAATGACAGTTTGTTTCTGTTGTGTTTTGGAAAGCGGGATTCTTTTCTTTCACCGGATGTTCAACACAGGGAAGAAAGGCAGGTATAGAATCAACACGTGGCGCCATTTTGTTAATAACTGCCTATCAATACTTTATTTAGTTTCTCCTATTTTTATATAATACTTATTACATTTAAAATTTTATATTTTTTAAAAAATAATTAAATTTATTCAAATTATGATAAATTATTGAATAAATTAATTATATTATCTTTAATTTAATGATAATTCTTTAAAAAATTATTTAATTGAAATGATAATTATTAATCATATATAAAAGATAAATATAAAAAAAATATTTATTACTCTTTAAAATTACAAAATATAATAAGTATTTTGAAATAAATTATTTTTTAAATATAATTATTAAATTTAAAGCAGTTAATCTATCAAAAATTAATAATTAAGAAAAACATAAATTTTTTTAGAATTTTAATTATAAGTAATTTTTATTATAATAGTAATATTTTAAAACTAGTTCTTGTTTTAAACTGGAGTATATCTATATATAAAAAATGAGTTTTAAAATTCATGTGGCAACGATTTAGAGTATTACAATACTTATGTGATAATGTTAACATATTAAATTGAAAATATTTTTATATTTTAAAAATTTAGTTTTTAATATTATTAATATATAATTTAGTTAATATCATTAATATTTTTAGTTTTTAAATAATTAATAAAAATTAATTATATCATTTACATTTTTAAAATTTTTTACTTTTTTTTATAAATAATTAACAATGCCATTAATATTTTCTCCTTCATTTTTCTTTTTTTCACTTTTCTATTTTTAGAGAATTTGTATAAACATCTATTTTAATATAAATGAAATAATAAAAAAATCACATCATACTTTCAACAAAAAAAATGAATTTCTTACAAATAATACAATAATATTTTCATGGCATTTAATAAATTTGAGTTTGATCAATGTGGTGATGACAATGTAATTAAAAAGTATATTCATTTATCGATAATCAATTAAAATATGACTAAATTGATATATATATTTTATTTTATAAAGGAAAATAATAGGATTTATCCACCTACTTCAAATCAGCCATTTTCCGTTTTCTTTTCTCTACGGACTGATCACAGAGCTCAAGTATTTTGTTTGTATTGAAGCACTAAAGGAAACAATTTGCTGCTGTAAATTGAGGTGAAAATAAACCACCCATTGTTGAAAGAGAAGAAAATTTTGGTGCTTTGACCCAAAATAGCTTTGTCTTTTTTAATGGTTGTGATGTAATACCTATTTAAAAATTTGAAACTTTTTTCATTTTTAAATAAAATATATGTAGATATGTGATTACAATTTTGTGTTTATAAAATTTTCTATTTTTTAATCAATTAAGTGATATATATATATATATAATTAAATTAAAATATTTTTTATTTGAGATTAGTTCATATTCATATCGAAATTTTCAATTTTTCCTTTAACAAAATAAAGGGTATGACTGTAATGTTTACTTTTTATTTTTTTTTACACGCCTGGCTTTAAAATCTCCATGGCCACCGATAATTATAAAACATACCCCGTGCCTGGAACGAATCGTTCCATGTATCACTATTTTAAACGGGCACGAAAGCCTCTCAGCGAGACTTTCCCCTGTTAAGAAAAGTAAAGAAACGAAACAGAGTGACAACTCCAAGTCCGGCTAAACACTTGTTACTTGTTTTTGCTGCGAATTCTCCTTTCCCCGACTCCTTTCCGTTAGGTGTTTGTACTCTCCAATTCGAAATTCTAAAAGAAAACAGAAATGGCTCGCAACGAAGAAAAGGCTCAATCGATGCTCAATCGATTCATAGCATTAAAAGAACAGGAAAAGAAGAAACCCAAAGAGCGCCGCCCCTACCTGGCGTCCGAATGCCGGGACCTTGCCGAGGCAGACAAATGGCGCCAGCAGATAATGCGAGAGATTGGGCGCAAAGTCGCCGAAATCCAGAACGAAGGCCTTGGGGAGCACCGTCTCCGTGACTTAAACGACGAGATCAATAAGCTCATTCGAGAAAAATCACACTGGGAACGTCGCATCGTTGAACTCGGCGGACCGAACTATGCCAAACATGCCCCGAAGATGACAGATTTAGAAGGCAATATAATTGACGTCCCTAACCCTAGCGGCCGTGGTCCTGGGTACCGTTACTTTGGTGCAGCCAAGAAGCTACCGGGTGTTCGAGAATTGTTCGAGAAGCCACCAGAATTGAGAAAAAGGAGGACTAGATATGATATTTATAAAAGAATTGATGCGAGTTATTATGGCTACAGAGATGATGAGGATGGGGTTTTGGAGAAAGTGGAGGCGCCTGCGGAGGCGACAATGAGAGCGGTGGCTGTAGAGGAGTGGAGGAGGATGGATGAAATAAGGAGGGAAGCAAGCAAAGGAGCAAAAGAAGTGGTGAGCGTTGGGGCTGTGGCAACAGAGGTGTTGTTTGAGGAGGAGGAAGATGTGGTGGAGGAGGACAGGAAGAGGGAAAGGGAGAAGGAGGAAAGGGACAGAAAGGAAAAGGAGAGGGAGTTTGTGGCCCATGTGCCATTGCCAGATGAGAAAGAGATTGAGAGGATGGTTGTGGAGAAGAAGAAGATGGAGTTATTGAGTAAGTATGCTAGCGATTCATTGCAGGAGGAGCAGAGTCAGGCCAAGGCCATGCTTAACATTCAGAGTTAGAGATAATTGGTATGTGTAAATTCCGTTGGCTTGTTTTCTGATTTGGCTCAATATTTATATGCTTGTGCATGTGTATATTCTTTTCACTATGTTATATTGCTATTAAAGGTGTTGTGCTTTGATATTCTAGTAAATTTCTTTTTTTTTTCCCCTCAAATGCTATGTTGGGTGTTTAATATTTCTTAGCAATCTCTTATTTTGTCAGTTAGGTTTTAGTAACTGGTGAGCAAATACTAAAGCAGAATATTATGACTTAGTGCCTTGTTGCTGAGAGCAAGAAATTGCTTATTGCCAGTTATTTTGGTTTTAATTTTTTGGTGTATTATTATCTTATGATGCTGATCAGGTGCAAGATATGATGTCAATAATGTGCTCTTCAGTGATTGAGAATGAATAAATAATCTCTCCACACATTTTCATATGTGCTCTTAAGTAGTTTGCGGGTCAATGCGGGAGATTGTGCTCCTGATGGAATATGAACGTTTATACTGCTTTTACTTTAGTGAAATGAAGTCTTGCAATAGTAGAAATTGATTTTGAACCCAAAATGGTCTAGAAGCCAATGGGTATTTCCGTAAATTGGAGGGCAGATCAAATGCAGTGGCTACTGCAATGGGTCAGAAGCTATTCCTGCAGTCTAAGCGCAGGCCATTGTAGCGGATAATATTTTCATCGTACATTATAAGTAGAGTTTCAACATCTTGAGAATCTGATATGTGATTATTTGCAGCAAAATATGTACCTCTATGTTTAGAACCATTATATTGGCTTGCCAAGCTAAGAAGGTTGTTCTAGTTTTTGCTGTTGTACCTAAGAATGTATGTTTATGAGGATTGGAGTATTAGTTATGCTTTGCCATTAGGTCATAACTCGTTAACAATGTACTTGTGAGATAAATATCATCAAGGTTTCTTAGAAGGCCCTTTGAGATCCAAAGAAAATCATTAGGTTCAAAAGACTAAGAATTTAACAAAAGAAAATAAAATATGTGAAAGAAAGAGACAAATTGATTGAAAATAGCTTGAGAAAATCGAGGACAACAGATCTCTCGGCCAGTGAAAAATCATCAGCAACAAAGTAGTATTGTTATCTTGTAATAACAATCTACTCGTTAGTTATTGTTTACTTCTTAAGTGGGCAAAACAATTATATTGAAATGGAAGTTGAACTTATTTGCATACCTCTTTGTTTATTTATTTTTCTGATTGTGACTTTGTTCCGATGGGGTAGGAAGCAGTTTTAAATGATTTCACTGAAAAAAGGTGTTCAAACATTGGAAATTATTTAAATTGTAGTTGGGTTTTATCTAGAACACGAGAAGTAATAGCGTGAAATAGGTGGTTGCTAGGCGTTTCATGCTTGAGCATTTACTACATTCTATACCTATTCATGGCATCAAGCCAACCTGTATTTGCCATATTCTTCTTTCGATATCTTCATTGTCCTTCCTCTCATAATATGTGTCTGGTTTTTGGCAATAATATGTCTTTCCTCCCAAACAGTTATCAGCTTATTGCCAAAAACCAGACACATATTATGAGAGGAAGAACATTGAAGATATCGAAAGAAGGACACTCTGTACACATACTAAGCATGCTTTAGGGTATATGTGTAATTGCAGGATATGCTGAACAAAACATTAATGAAATACATGTCTTAACCATGCTTGGGTTTATCCTATAACTGAGCATGCTTAGTTTACTGGAACACTCAGCTAAATCCACACTCTCAAGTTGGTATTCTAAGTTCTAAATGTTGTTTCTATTCTCTATATGACGTTTTTAACAGATGACATCATAAGTATATGTTGATTTATCTTAGTGATGTGTATTTGTTGAACTATTATTTACCCTTCATCATTGGATAACTTGTTGTAAATGTTGGTAAATAATGATTAATTTTTGGTTTCAGATGTGGAGGAGCCAGGTCGTGTTATAGAAAGTGTACGTTGATCGTGTCACCTAATTCAGGTTTAACTTGGTTGCTGTCTTGGCTGGCTTTCGGTTTCCGAGAAAGTTAGCTATAAGGATATTAGAAGTTGAAATTCAAGAAAGTGGTTGTGGGAGTTGAAACTGAAGAATCATTAGACAACGATCGGAAATTTCACTGCAAGAAATTTAACTTTTTGATCTCCTTTATTAGTGAACTTATTTGTAAAAATCTGTTCTCTTCCTGGGATTTGTTGTTGATGGATAACCATAGTAATTGTATAATGGGTATGTCTGAAACCTTTTATTGACAATCAAGAAATCTGGAATTAGTTGTAGGGAGTAATCTGGTTGTTCCCTTTATCAAACAGGTTGCCCTGAGATTTTTCCTTGCAACTTAAAACAAATCGAGGAAAGAAAATCATGAATGAATGTTAGAGGTGAATTTTTCGCCATTTGTTTGGACCAAGGCAAATGAACCAAAAATTACTAAATGATGTCTGACTTCACATTTTCTTACTGGCTCGATGCATAAATATGTCTATGTATGTACTTCATCAAATTTTATTACTGTCTTCAACTTGATAATTCACTTGAAATATTTTATTTTATAAATATTTCTAAATTATAAAATGAGTTTCGATCAGCAAGTATCCACAATTTTAACTCGCATCCAACTCCGACACCAAAGTTGGAGAGTTAGTGTAAACCATACCTGTCTACTAAACCGGATTTTTAAGTGTCGCCAACTAAAATCGTCGCTTGCTTCCATCCCTACGCAGATCATTCGGAATTCTTTTCTTAGAAGCCAGAGCACATGCTCACATCACATGGATGTTGATTCTCCAGACAACTAATCTCTCTCTGATGTCCAAATTTCATTTCCACCCTCTCTCCTACTAATACACACATATTCTTTTCCATTCCCAGCCGCGATTATCATAGTAAACTCATAGTCTTTTTTCTCATCAGAGAAAAAACTATCAAAATGAAGACAAATGAAAAGATTGAAGGAGGAAATGATATTTTCGAAGATAATCATATCTCTAATGACGGTTCTATTTGTGGGTATGACTCCCTTCATCACCTCCTTAGTGCCCATCTCAAGCCTCATCTTTTCAAGGTAATCTCTCCGTGTCACTTTATATGTATTCTTGAACTGTAAATATGGGTTTTAGTCAAGGCACTTTATGTGTATCCTTGAACTGTGAATTTTGATGGGTTTTAGTCAAGGTTGCTGATTAATCTTCTGATCCAATTGTTTTTTGGGATTGATTTGAAAAGCAAAGTCTTGAGCATATAGTACTTATTATTTCTTAAATCTAGTTAAACCAGTGATGATTATGGTTATTCAATTGAAATTTCTGAAAATTATGTGATTATTTGACAATAATTATTCTTTTACAGGAAGTGAGCCGGTTACTTCTCGGAATGAATTGTGGAAAAGCAATTGAAACTTTAGCTCTTCCAGACTCTGCAAAAGTTCTCTCTTCAAAAAATGATTTTGACCTCCAGGTGGTGGCTGGTCCCATTCATTTGCTATACTAGTTTAGTACTAGAATATGTTTGAAGAAATAATATCATGTATATTTCTGTTCTATCACTGGAACATATGATTTGGTTGTTGTCTTAATGCTGTTGAAAGTTGATTTTATGGCTGATCTATACCACAAATTTGAGGTCTTTTGTGGAAGTCCTAGTATGATCTGTTCTGGAAACTGGCGTAAGAACAAATGTAAAGAAGAATGGTCAAATTTAACTGTGGACGAATTCTGGTTTGATATGCTTCTGTAGAAAGCAATTGGATGATGAGATGTTCACTACAGGGATGGCTAAACACTTAGGTAGGGATTGACGTCTGGGATTTCAAAGAACTAAAATGTCTTTGGATGGGATGAAAATACTTTGTATGTGCTGGTATTTTGAGAGCCGTTCAAATCACGCACTGACTTTATCAGTTCAAAACTGGACCTTCTGCTAAATTCTTTTTCTAGATCAAATTATTGCTTCAAACTACATGTCTTTTTGCACATTACAGACATTTTACATAGATTGCTTCGTGTCTTTGGGATATTAAACTGTGCGGTTGCAGAGAGATGTGGGCCTAAGATAACATGGAGGGAAGTAGTGAATAAGGAACTATAAACTAAGGATCTTCATGAAACTGTAGCCTAAACCAGGTGGAATAGAGAAAAATGGATTCATATAGTCAATCTGAACTAGCATGGTATTAAGGTGTCATTGAGTTGAGTTTGTGTTCACAAAGTCAAGCTCCTTGAAAGTTGAAACTTTTAGTATGAAAGCCTTCCGGCATGATGCTATGCCTTCCATTTTGGCTGTCCGAATAGTATGTAGCAATAACTTTGGCACATATCATTGCTTAGCTATATGTATCAAGCATTTTTTCATTTTCTGTAATATGATCTTTAAATCACCAATTATATGCTGTTGATTATTCTAAAGTATTTGTCTTTAAAATCTTGCAGGCCTTTCGCTTTGGTGCTGATAAGGAGTCATTGAGAGAACCTCGAGTAGTTCGGGTGGGTCTTATTCAGAACTCCATACCTCTTCCAACAACGGCCTCTTTTTTGGACCAAAAGAGGGGTATTTTTCAGAAATTGAAGCCAATGGTTGATGCTGCAGGCTCTTCAGGAGTCAACATATTATGCTTGCAAGTAAGATGAGATGGGGTTTTGGACTAAGTCATTTATTGATTTTGCATTACAGTCAGGTCTGGATTGATTTCTCACACAATGTTATTTCAGGAAGCATGGATGATGCCATTTGCATTCTGCACTCGGGAGAAAAGGTGGTGTGAATTTGCAGAGCCTATAGATGGGGAATCAACACAATTTCTTCAGGAATTTGCACGAAAGTACAGCATGGTCATCATAAGTCCAATTCTTGAGAGAGATGTTAATCATGGAGAGACTCTTTGGAACACTGCAATTATAATTGGAAATCATGGTAACATAATTGGCAAGCATAGGAAGGTAAAATGCAAGTTTAATTCTTTCTACCATAAATTGCTTTTCGAGTAGTTTGTTAATACATTATGGAAATGGCATTTGGCAGAACCATATACCTAGAGTTGGTGACTTCAATGAAAGCACTTATTATATGGAAGGAAATACCGGGCATCCTGTGTTTGAGACAGCATATGGAAAGATTGCAGTTAATATATGCTATGGGAGACACCATCCATTGAATTGGTTAGCATTTGGCTTGAATGGTGCAGAGATTGTTTTCAATCCATCCGCCACTGTCGGTGAACTCAGTGAACCAATGTGGCCCGTTGAGGTTATTTTCTACCCATCTGCTTAATTTCATTCTCAACTTATTTGCAGTGATATTTTGCATTATAAGTTCTTTTGCTTGATGGGCCATGCTTCCACTGAACTTTAGTCTTTGGTATTCCCATACCAAGTAATTGGGGCAAATTAGCATCACCAAATTTGCGGTGATTCTCAAACGGCAAGTGGCACAATTAGTTTAATGCCTCGTTGTTTTCTTAATATCCAGATTATGCTCTAATAGATAGTATGTATTAACATTTAGTCATACTAAAATGGTAGTATTAGAAATGATTGCCTTTGACATGTTAATGCACAATAATCAATGGCTTTTTTGCAGGCTCGTAATGCCGCGATAGCCAATAGTTACTTTGTTGGGTCTATTAATCGTGTTGGGACCGAAATATTCCCCAATCCATTCACTTCAGGTGATGGGAAGCCACAACACACTGATTTTGGGCATTTCTATGGGTCTAGTCATTTTTCAGCACCAGATGCTTCTTGCTCGCCCTCTCTTTCCCGTTATAAGGATGGACTGTTGATCTCAGATATGGACTTAAACCTGTGTAGACAGCTGAAAGACAAGTGGGGATTTCGAATGACTGCTCGGTACGAGTTATATGCTGATATGCTTGCTAGTTATTTGAAGCCAGACTTTGAGCCCCAAATCATTTCTGATCCCTTGTTACACAAAAAGTCTTCTTAAGTACCAGGTACTATGCAAACTTGTATTATTATATCAAATTATCAACTACAATAAGTTCAGTGTGTAAATCATTCAACATTGTTCATCTGTCATCGAACTATGATAGGGATAAATTGATGGTAAATAACCAGCAAATCCATATTTCATTAAAGTGTTCTTTTTCATTCTAAAGCAAATGCCACTGGTTGCTTCCTGCTCTTTTTTTTTTTTAATTTATTTTTTTTTCAATTGTCATTATAATCTGCATGGCTTCCTTTTTTTTTTTTGGCTTTTTTCTTGCCTCATTCTTATTTTATCTGTTCATATTAAGCTGTCGTGAGGCTTCTCGAGGTACTTATAAATTGACTCAAACATTGGGACCTTGTCAAGGATTTGAAATGATAATATGATATGTATTTTAATACTGAATTGATTTTCCTATATATTTGTAGGACTTGTTTTTGGGTACATAAGAAATTCTGAAACAGGACCATAAAGTGAGTAGCTCGACGGTCAAATGTTTGTTTCACAATCATTTCATTCTTATTTCTTAGTTCTTTTTAAAAATTCCAGGCTGAAATAAAATGAAGCAAATTTTCTCTTACTGCAATATCCATTGCATTTCCTTTTTTTGCCTCCAAAACTTCCTCTAGTGCTCAAAGAACCAGAAGGAGAAAGAATGTTCAAGGTCCCTTTTTCTTGGTCTCATGAGATTATGAAGAAGTGTCCTCCATAAATGATTTGTGAGAGGACATATAATAGTAATCGTTTAAGATTTTTTACCAAGAAATTTCAGGTTTTAATTCTGATGGAAATTTCTGGTTTGAATTCTAATAAAATTACTCTAATGTGGAAGAGAAGGGCTGTTCCTTATTGAAACTTGTGAGCACCATGAAAGGCTATTATGAAGGTTTGCTAACTGAGAGAGTCAAGTTGCAGGTGATTATTATTTAGGGCTATTCTCTAGTTTTGTTACTTAAAGACCAATGATGATAATGAATAAAACAAAGTTGCAGTCCAGGTGAGATATATATGTTGGGTCTCTTTCAGAGAAGTGGTTTTGAGGTTGAACTTGCCACCTACTTGATGATGCCTTGTACTTGTTGTTGAGGTGTTTGAAAAAACAGATATTTATAAATAATAATAAATAAGGAATTGGTTGTTGGATCAATGATTTCAGGATAATCGTTAAGGATTTAAATATGTTGAGTTTATTAACTTCAACTTACAAGACACCCCACAGGGTGTACCAACTCTCGAGCATTGGTGGGTGACCTTAGCTCCTTCCTGGGGTCACAACGTTGAAGTCCTTGGTCCATGATAGCAAGAGCCTGGCTTCAGAAAATCTTTTTAAATGTATTAAGATCAAAATCAATATTTAAATAGCAGAATTAATGTAAAACACCGTTTTAAATAATACACCCTTTGAAATAATATTGAAGGGGTGTGTTATATTTGGCATAATAATATACGGATAAATAAATAATTATTTGTAAATGTCAATTCAATTAACTTTTAAGCTTTATTCACCATTTAAATTTTCATAAAATGTTCAATTAATTATAATTGATTTATAAATAAATTTATGCCAATTCAATCTTTGCTTTGATTTTTAATAATGTATTTGTTTAAAATTTTATTAATGATTGAAATGCATCGATAAGGAAATTTAATTTGAAATTAAATTAATATGAAAATACTCTTAATTGTAAATATAATTTTTTTTGTAATAATTGAATTAAATGAGTTAGTATAAGTAAAATTTAAACTGTAATTTTATTAAATTTTTAATTCAGAGTCTTAACTTGTGAATAAGATGATATTTTATAAATTCCGAATATTTGAAGGTCAAAACATTAAAAAGAAAAAAAGAAAAATCAATTCTAGGCTTATCACAACAAAAATTGTCGCATTCGCACTCAATCAAACCAAGCCATTTAGGATTATATAGATTTTAGACAAAACTTCCATCTTCCGCCACCACCACCACACTTACCTTTTCCTTTTTTTCTCTTTCAGAAAACCAAAACCAAACCAAACCAAACCAAACAGTTTTCTTTGCGCCTTCTTTTACAGTATTTTTTGTGTCCTCTGATTCATCACTCATTTTAGCCACAGCTCTTCTTTTTCTCTACAAATCAGATATATACCCATCACTCAATTTCTGACATTCATGGCTTCCATTGCACCTCCAACTCCTCCTCACAAGCTTTCTTTTAGGACCCCTAAGTTTCTTGCCAAAAGACCATCTTACCCTTCTCCATTTCCTTCTCACTCGTTTTCTTCTTCTTCTTCTTCTTCTTCTTCTTCTAGTTCTGCTTCTCTCTGTCGTTGCACCAATTCATCGTCTTCTTCTTCTTCGGATAGCCCGTCGTCTGAGTGGCGATGGGATGCTGCGTTTCATGGTGTTATTGAATCTGCGAAGAAACGGATTGATTCGTTAATCAATCCTCGTCGTAAAGAAGTGGAGGTTGGAGCGGGTGGGGACAGGGAGAGTGGAAAGGGAGATAAGGTTGAAGATGAAGAGTGGGAGTGGGAACGATGGAGAAGGCATTTCGAAGAAGTTGATGAGCAGGAGCGTATTGTCTCTGTTTTGAAGGTAATTGACCAATTATTCATCTTTTTTAATCACATGGAGCTTAATAAGAAATGTTGATAAGCATGAAACAATTTACAGTGTTTATATTATTTTGTTGAAATATATTTTTTGTTACTGTAAAAGAATGAAAATTTGGAGGCTAGGATCTAGGAAGGCCATTTTCTAGGGGATTTGCGAACGAATTTCAAGGAATTTTTGTTGGTTTGGGAGAAACTTGGACTTCGTCATTCATGAACTGTGCAAAACAGCCTTAAAGGGATGAGCTTTGAAGAGTTGTTTGAATTTCATTTATAAAACCAAAATATAAGAGAGAGGTTGGTTTGAAGCAAGCTATCTCGAAACTGTTCTTTTATTTCCCAGTTACAGATTTGCCTATAGTGAGAAGATGTATCTTCTTTAATGTTCTTTACACCATAATGATTTTGAATTACAGATGCCTATGAGCTTTACCTTTCTATGGATAAGGTGTTCTTCACATACTGAAATTTGTCGTTATGCAGTCACAGTTAAATCATGCTGTTAATAAGGAGGATTATGAGGCTGCGGCTAGGCTCAAGGTGGCAATTGCAGCTGCTGCTACAAATGATTCTGTTGGGACAGTGATGTCACAGCTGAATGTATGTAATTTGATTTATTACCGGATTTGCCTGGTTGGGGGAGGGGAGAATGACAAGAGTGTCATTTTTCTGCTAACGCTTTATTTTTTGGATGCATCAGAGAGCAGTGGCAGAAGAACATTATAAGGATGCAGCTTTCTTACGAGATAATGGTGGTGCTGGTTTGGTAAGTTAAAGTTGGATGTTCCCCTACTTTATGAATATGTGTACTCTCAATTTTTGTTACAAGGTTTCTCTATGATATACATGTTTCTGTGCAAACAATGGGTGATAACTCCCATGTTGGGCTACTCTTCTTTTCTTTAATTTATATGTAAAATCTCATTTGGAAAACAACTGTGTCGTTTTTGTTGGTTTGTGGTTCCTTTGTGAATCTGCTGTGGGGCTCATTGGTGTTTGTTTATGGAAGCAGGCACCTGCAGTTAGTAATAAATGGTACTAAAAATTGTGTTTGGTTGAGGCGTAACCCTGGTAAAGTTTGTTCTTTGTGTGAGGAGCTGCCTTTTCTTTTACTCAATTTTTTTGGCTTTGGTGTTGATTAGTTTTAAAGTTATCTTAATTGCGGGAGTGGTGGAACAGGAAAATGCTACAAGCTCAGACACATTCTGTCCAATTCCATCTGCATGCTCATGATGGACCTAGATCCTAAGGTCCGTTTGGGGGGGGGGGGGGGGGGGGGGGGGCCGGGCCGGTAAATAAAAATTTAAGG
>CANUEX010151255.1:0-49749 GCA_948099535.1 Jatropha multifida | reverse complement strand
CATAATATGGGCTTACTATTCCGATAGTCAAATGATAATAGGGATGGATTGTGATAGTTTAGGCTTACTACGGGCCTCGGGTGCCTTAAGCTTACCTAGGTCCTAGTGCCGGTCCGGCCCACGATTTTGGGTCGTGACAGTGATGAATTTAGAACGGAAATTGAATTTAATCTCTCATAGGCCTTGAGTGTTTTTGATATTTTTTTAGTGGGTTTGTGTGTTTTAATTATTAATTTTTCTCATTTGATAGAGTTCTTCCTTATTGTTTAGGAGTTATTATGTGGATTTTCTATTTCTCCCACAATTTGAAATACAAGATGGAGTATTGGTTGTTGCTTATAGTTGGAGAATTCAAATCTTCAAGTTTACATGAATTTTTTTTTATCAATGGAGTTTTATACTGCGGTATGTTATTCTATTAAAGTTTGGTTTTGTATATTAAACTCTTTTGTAGATGTAAATTATAACAAGTTTCTAAAAAATAAAATTAGGGACAATGTTGTGAAAAATTTTTTTTGTCTCCCTATTTGAAGGTTTTGGTATAGGTTGCTCTACGTAATCCAGGATGCCCAAAGGTCTTAAGCTCAGATTCACATGTGCTAGACCTTTATATATATGGCAAGCTGAATCTTTATAGTTGGATAATATCCTAAGACCCTTGAAAGATGCATAGCTAGCTTAGATTACAAGTGGAGTCTAAGCACCACTAGGGTTTAAAACGCTGTAAAACCGCGGCAATCTCAACTTATATTTATTATTGCAATAAAGATATTTGGCTCATGGTGAGCCTAACACAACAAAATAAATAAGAAATTTGCCTTGTTGAATTACAGCAATGCTCCTTTTTGAATTTGGGCGGGAAATAGTGCACTATATGAGAAAAAAAATGATGATTTCTTGTGTTGGAAAATGTGAATGCAGATTTTTTATTTGTTGCACATAAAAATAGTGTAGCCTGCATGCTACACATGTGGCATGAGAAGAAGGATGTGGGTCCTGTTTATATATGGCACAAACACAAGAGGGGGTAGGGTGAATTGAGTTTTTTAAAAATTTGACTTTTAAAACATCAAATCAGAATTCTGTTGTAGCGAAATTAGAATAATCTTGAGAGTCAGTTATCAAATTTAGAACTTTCTCAAAATGCTGTTACAAGTTTACAACTTTGTGAAAGACAATTATTGTTTTTAAAACTGCTTCACAAACCTTCTGTAAAATTAGAATATCTCTGTGAAGTATAATAATTATGTTTAGAACTGCTTCATAAAGTTACTGCAAGATTAGAAAAACTAATTATAACTCATATTGTGAATTATACTAAATATAAAAAGGATAGATTAGAACTTGGTATAATCACAATACAAAAATCTAGAGTTTTAATGTTTCATAAAGATAAAGTTTATTCACGTTTAGAGACAGAACCTTAAACAACTTTGCATTTCTAAAAATATTAACAGTTGTATAAACAAAATATAATCAAGCTCAATTTCAGAAAGTAAAAGAAGATGAACATAGAGAGTTGTAGTGGTTTAACATTAACTCTCCTACATCCACTCCCCAAGATGCATATTGAGATCCTTCATTATATTACCACTTTTTAAGGGTAAGAGACAAACCAACAGTTACAAAAAAAATAAATTTAACACCTAAATCTGACCTTAACCCACTAGATTACATAGATTTTAGTTAATATCTACCCTATCTATTTTGTAGAAAACAGAAAAATCAAATTAAGACATTAAAATCTCACACAAGAAGAAGGTTGTTTAATAACCTTTTACACCATCGCTTCTCAACTAAACCATCACGCAAAAGATTTTTGTTTAAAGGGCCTTTAGTCTACAACAGATTACAAAAATCTATATAGACAGAGAGAAATGCATTTATATGCACAGAAAGAACAGAAAAGAGATTTAAAAATAAAAAGTAAAACTTACTAGAATTATTTTCACTTATAAAATATCTCTTGAAGAATAAAGATGAAAACAAATGAAGGGGTTGAAGAGAGAGAGCTTCGAGAGATTTTGAAATATGAACAATAAGCTTTTTACTCTTTTTCAACGTTTTCTCTTGAGAGAGAGGAGAGTTTTTATAAGAAAGAGAAATAAAACCATAATAAATAATGTGTGAGTTTTGCTATAAGTTGTGATGATTGATTCTGATATATAAATTCAAAAATTAACCCAGTATGAGTTGCATTAATGAACTATTGAGGCTCTTCACACAAGGATGGAGTTGAAGAGTTTAACTTAAGAAAGTTGTTTAACTTTTAATCAAAAACAGTCAACTGTGTTTAGAAAATGTCAGTTGTATCAGATCAAAAACTGCTTTTTGTAGAATTTCATCTAATAGTCATCAAAAGTTTTATCCAAAAATCTTTTTAAGTGGGAAAACATGAAAAACAATGATTTTGAGTAATCTCCTCTTAATAATTTTTATACAAAAGCATTTAAAAATAATTTTTGAGAAAGAGAAAAGTAGATTTGCACTTATAGAGAAAAGTAGATTTGCACTTATAATCATAGTTTTGAAAATCGAGCCGGACCGATCGATTTGACCGGAAATCGAGTTGTGGTCCGATTCGGATTGGTTGAAAAATCGAAAAGTGAAAAAACTGGAGTGGACCGGTCAAAATCGGTAAAAAACTGGCTAAAAATCAGCAAATCGGACCGATAAAAAATTAGTTCAATTCAAATCTGGATATTTTTTAGAAATAATGGGTTTTTTTTTAAATTTGGGCCTCCAAAAAATTAGGCCCACTAATTTTTTAATTTTTGGGCCTTTTTATTTATAACCCAAATCCTCATATATTAATTAAATAAAAAATAATATTATATTTTATGGTAATTAATTTTTTTATTTTAAATTTATTCATATTTTATTTTTTTAAATTATTTACTAATTTTTATTTTTTTTTAAAATTCAAATTTGAAAATTTTTTTATTTTAGTTCAAATCTTTTTTTAACCTATATTTTTAATTTTATTTAATAAATATATTTAAAAATATTATATATAAAAATCATGTTCAACTGTATTGAACCCGGTTGAACCCTCTGGTTTGGTGAACTTCTATCTTCACTGATTCACTGACTGGTCCGATTCTCAGAACCTGCTTATATATTATTTACTTTTTATCCTATATTAATTTTCTAAGACTCAGTATAATATTAATTAAAAATAATTCTTCAAATAAAAATCTTGAAAGTAGAAGCATAATTTCTTCAAATATTCTCCAGTAATAATTTCTGCATAAAATAACTTTAACACAATAATAACATATAAATTTATTTGGTTTGCATAATCATAAAATCTTGAGATAAAATTAACTTTGACTCAACAATCTCTCCCTCTATTATGATGACAAAATCAATAAATTCATCAAGAATAAGTATGTATGCTCCTCTAAATTCATGCATATCAATAAAACACAAGTTCTAAATTCAACAAATTTATCGTGAAGTAAAATTGAAATTTATATAGACTCTCCTTGAATAAGTGCAAATAAAGCTTAAGAGATTTATAACAGAGTACAGATGAGAAATTGACTTTAAAATTATAACAAAATTCTAAAGTCTAACAGTGAGAGACATTTCTTAATATAAACATATTCTGTTCATATAAAAATAAAACATTAAAACAAAAAGAATTCACAGTTTAGACAAACATTATAACTCAAATCGAATCTGCATGTACTTTCAAATGGATTATCCACTTATATGAAATAAATAAATAAAAATGTTAACTTAAGAACCGAATCCACTTATAAGCATAGACAGATGTATTTACAATATTTAATATATTAATTTTACTAATCGACTTTGGGTCATGATCAAATGAAGGGAATTGCACCTTCAACCTTTCAGCATCTTGTCACTAGACAGAGCATTTACTTTTTATTTTTTTTTTATATGGAAGGTCCAAAGAATATGTGATTGCATAACAGTGGTAGCCTTTTCGCTTACTAACATTCAATCATTCATCAAATTGATGATAGTTTTACGTTGAAAAGAACTCAAATTTAAAATTTTCTATTCTCGAAAATCGGTCAAATCACATGTGTTTTTATTTTATTAAATTTTAGTAACTATTAATTATTTTAATAATTTATAATTATTAGCCCTTTAAATAATTTTTTATAAAATTTAAAAAATTAAATATTATATAGATTAATTTTTTTTAAAATGCTATTTTAATTAATAAAAATTAATTTAAATTTTATGTTACCAAATACTATAAAAATTAGCATTTAACATTTTGACGGTTGAATATACAAAAAACTGTTACCCACCTACGTTGTCTTTCGTTCATAAGAACTAAACCATCAAAGTTTCCCCTAGTTTTACTTTCGTTGAATTAGAAGTTATCTAAAAGAAGCTTATACTGAAAGCTTTGGCGATCTTATTATATGAATATTATATAATATTGCCTCTTCCATTGTTTAAATTTAAAATTACCATTTGCTACTGACTGCTGATTTGGAGATCAGTTTTCTTTCCGTTCATGGTTTCTCTTCTCAATTGCTTTCTGTTATAAATAAATTTAAAAGATCTATAATTTCTTTGCATTCAGTTCAAATGGAAAAATCAAATCACCTGAAATTGTGCGAAATTCGTTCTCAACCGAGAAAGTTCGGAATTTCATTTGTAGTTGCAGATCGAGTTGCTACAGAAATTAGTGACAGAAAGAAGATCAGAGGGAAGAATCCTTTTAGAGTTTGTAGAATTCCAGTAGATGGGCCTTTGGGATTTCATAGAATTGTGCAGGAGGCTGAAAGACAGAGTCCGCCATTGAAGAGCTGGAGTGAAGATGGAGGAGGAGAAAGGGCAAATTCCAAAAAGGCTTATCACAGAAGTCGCTTCAATGAGTGGCATTCTCAAGTGTTTTACCCTTACAGAAATCTTTTCAGCGATTGAAGATTAATTGTTATTGGCTGTGAGATTTGTAAATTTTGGTATCTCATAGCAATAGCAAGTTTAAATTAATTGTAATTGTATAGCACAAAACCAAGTTAATAGTTGAATTCAATTGGACCATTAAAATTTTAGATCAAAGTTAATAGTTACGCTTTTTTAATTCATTATTTACTATTTGAATATCTTTTTTTGGTTAATTTGAACGTCGCTAAAATTTGGATTTGGATTTGAATTTTATTTTTTCTATCTCACAACTCTTAACCTTTGTTTGCATGGGTATAAAATTTGGATGAAAGTAAAATAAGGAGTGAAAATTTGTTTAGGTTATCAAAATTCCTTATTTGGTTTGAGATAAAATATGAAGAAGGGTATAAAATAAATTTGGATAGGTGTAAAATTTGAATTGATGTAAAATAGGAAGAAGAGTGTAAAATAAATTTATTTTAACTCCATTTTGAGAAAAAAATGAATATTAAAATTTTACACCCTTTATTTTACTTTCAGTACATTCTTATGTGACATTTTAAGATAATTTTTAATATTTTTAATGAACACTCTTACTTTAAACTACTATGTAAATAACTAATAAATAATATTAAATGTTTATTAAAATAATTAATAGCTGTTGGATAGAACAACTACTAAAACAAACAATCATTATCTTCGTTTCCAAATATTTATCACATTTAAATAAATATAATATTTCAAAATATTTATCACATCCACAGTTTAAAAAAATAATATACTTTTCTTTCACATTACCAATTGCATTTGACCGACAATTTGAATTTATTGCTTCAATACCTCAAATTCAGTATTCTTATTATAAATTAGAAAAATTTAATAATTTTCCTAATCAACGTAAAATTCTAAATACAATAAACATTTGCTAAAGGCACCCTTAAAAACATTTTTACACTATCACTAAGTAAAAATTATTAGTCAATTAATTTGTAAAAATACAACTTTAATAATGATTTCACCACAGATGCAATTATTATTTTGCATCATATAGCAAGAATTCCAATTATTGAATTACTATTGTGCTATTTCATTTTCCGAAATTAACATTTTATATTTGAAGTGGGCCATGTTTAAGCATCGGCCTTCATGGGTAGGTAAGGGCCCATGATACAAGGTAATTGCTTCAGCTGCTTTGAACATACAAAAAACAGTAGATCATTCTACCATATGTAAACATATAATATATCCTCAAAAACCATTTGTGTTTAAACTTTTGATAAAGACCCTCAAATCAATAAACTAAAGTTCAACAATTAATTGAAACTGTGGCCTCCAAACTTGTCTTCTTTAGCATTTTTAGCAATTCAGAAACTCAAGTTTCTGCACAATGCTGTCTTCAAGCCAAGTACCAAAGAATGAAATTATTAATGTCGAGTAAAAAACATTCCCAATTGAATGCATAGAGGACAATTCAGGATGTTTAATAGCACCTCATAATAAATAATATTGTCTCTGTAGGGAAGGTTGTGCAAATCCAAAGAAAACTAGAAGAGTGCAGCATTTAGTTTCAAAGTAGCAACTGATTAACTTCCCGCTTTATTTGCTTTCTTGGTTGGAACTTCCAAGTCCGTAAAACCCAGAAACAAAATTTCATAACCAAAAGATACAGCAAAAATGAATGGCAATGACAGTTGGCCATAATATAGTTACCATGAACTAAACCACCTGTCAACCAAATAATACTAATGGTAAAATTGAATGGGAATGGTAGTTCATTGTGATATAATAACATTGGATTAAACTCTGTCAGCCACATAAAATCTCCAACAATGCAGAGTGCCTCCCTGCTCTCCAAACAATATCACATCTTCTAAATGTTTAGACTCTGTTTATTGTTCATACCTCTCTGTTCCCCTTCATTTAAATAATATGTCCCTCGCATGAAAAGAATGACCTAACTTACCTTGCAAAGTATGATACAGAACCATAGGAACTCAAGCAGCGGCGGACTGTTTAACTTCATGCTCTTCAAGATTCAGAGCCTGAAGCAGCTTTGGCCAAGATTCTGGGATTCCTCCAGGAAGTTCGAACTCCAACAACTTCCCACGATGTCTGTAGAAATCTTCAACAGGTTGACTCTGCAGTAACAAAAAAAAGAAAAAATGAGATTTTACAAAGAGTAACTGAATGGAGGGGAAAGGGTTGTTCTACTACAAGCTATTAGATCACAAGGAACAAAGAGAAAAATAGTGACACAGAGGTTCAAAAGAAAAAAAAAATCCTGAAAGATGAGCAGCCGTGAGGTTTTATTAAGTGTTTGCATGCTGCATGTCATTAGAAGTGTAAGAGTTCTTTGAATAGAATAGAGATGCCACTTCACAATTTATAGCACTCTGGTATGCAAATACAACTGAGGTGCATAAGAATTAATGAGAATCAAATATTCGCATGGGAAGTCGGATAAATGTGTAAGTTGTCAACCATTCTGTATCTTTTCGTTGTATAGGTATTCAAAATTACTAGCATATAACAGTAACAAGGGTAAGGGTGTGATCTAATCTAATGATTGTATCAATAGTTTCCTTCACAGGTTCATTCATGTAATAGATATATTATCTTTAGTCCACCATGTGATGCCAAATTTTTCTAGAGCTGGAGAGATTAAAAAAAAGAAATGATACTAACAATTAACGACCTATTTAGTTAGGGGAAAGGAAAGCAAATCTCGTTTTCCTGAAAACTACTCAAAGAAAGGGGAGAGAAAAAAGAGTTGGATGTTTAGTTGTAAAAGTTTTTCAAACAGAAAATTTTAGAAACTAGACCAAATTAACAATAAACCTCCAAGAACATCTCTTACACTAAATGTAAAATTAACCTTCCAAATAAATACTAAACCTTCAAAAACATCTCTTACACTAAATGTTAAAGTAACCTTCCAAATATTCCAAATTAATACTAAACCTTCAAAAACATCTCTTACACTACAAATAAATTGAAAATTTAAAATTTACTGTTCTTCCATCTATACTTTTGGTTATTATTTATATTTTGTTCTCCCAAAATTAATTTTGCGTGATGCATCTACTTCCAAGTGTCTAACACAACAAGCCTTAAAACAACAAACTTATGTCCTATGACAATATTTTTGCGTTATATATAAAGCTTGACAGTAATGAACTTTTTAATTCTCCATAACTTCTTATTAAATAGGAAAAGCAAAAATACCATTTCATTGTAAATCCGGAGTCGCTTCCTAACAACTTCTTCTGTATCATCAGCCCGTTGGATAAGTTTTGTTGCACAATGAGGAGGAGGAAGAAGTGGAGCCATGTACATTCCAGGCTTCCCATTATCGCCCTTGATGTCAATGCAGGCAATATTGTAATTTCCTCCACACTCACTACAAATCCTTCTTCCAAGACATTTTGCAAGTAGAGCTTCTTCCCTAAGCTTTAAGTTAACAACCAAGTCAATATCTGTCACTCCCTCCAATATTTCCTGGATCGCGACAAGAACATCAGATTTCAGAGGTGGAAACAAAGCAATAGAGAGGAAAACGAAAGATCAAAACATAACAAATGAAATATTTTAATAGGCTAATGCTGAAAGCTGATGAAACTTGGTTAACTATTCTTCTTTCCACCATTATCGGCACTTCTTTCCGTTAGACTTGTAAGCATTTGTATAAACTGTTACTAAACTAAGAAAGTACCAACCCATAAATAGATTGGAATTGAAGTTCATGAAAAATAAGGTTTAATTAACAATAGTCATGAAGGCATACTGCATACAAATAATTAAGTAAATGATAGTCCAAAACAGAAAAGATGGAACCTGTTGCATCAGAAGCTCCCAAAGAATGAAGCAAAAACATTAGAAGAGAACATAAATAGTAATATAAGGATCACAATGAAACACTACTACAGAAATAACTTTTTTGTAACTAATTACATTTTTTGTCAAAACTAAACTTTTTACCACTAACTACGAATTTGCGAGTGATAATAAAAACCCTCCAATTCTATTAAACCCCCCCACATCTCAGCAAGGCAGAAATACTCACCGCTTGTCTAACCGTGCGAGGGAAACCATCTAGAATAAAACCAGTTTCTCCCTTAGTTTCCCCAGCTTCCAGCCGCTTAGACAGTAAGTTTATAATAATTTCGTCCGAAACTAATTTTCCTTGGTTTACGATTTCCTTAAGCTGCGAAAAGAAACACAAAGACAATGATAGCATCAAAATTAACGCATTGAAGAAGTAAAAATTGGAGCTTTAATCACATAAAAGGCGATCGAGCAATTGAAAGCCAGTGCAACGAATTCCAATTATAATTCAAACCAAAAGGAGAAAAATTAGAAATCCAGAGAAAGAAAATTACCTGTGAGGCGAGAGGACCAGAGGAATTGAGCTCCTCACGGACGAGATCTCCGGTAGCGATGTGAGGGACAGCGAGAAGATTTGAAAGACGAGAAGCGTAAGTACCCTTACCAACGCCAGGACAGCCAAGAAAAACCCACTGAATACCTTTGTCGGTGGTGTCGCGACGGAGAGTCAAAGAAGGATTTTGCGTTAAAAAGGGAGCTGATCTAAGGTCAGTTCCGGAATTTAACGAAGAAGAAGAGAAAGCTCGACATAGAATAGACGAAAGGGCCGTAGTTTTGGTTGTGATTGCTCTTAGAGAAAGAGCCATGGAGGAAGAGTAGTAGCAGAGAGCGAGAGATAGAGAGAGATTTGAATCGGGGAAAGAGAGGGGAGAGGAAAGTGCAAGGAGGCGGCTTTCTTGAATCGTTGGGAGTGAAGGAGGAGGAGCAGTGCACGTGATGATTGTTATAAAAAAGTGTTGACGTTGAAACGAAGCCACGAGGTGTTTTGTGGTGATTTTGGCACTTGCTTCTTTCACTAACTAAATTTCGGTTTGACTTGTTGAAACTACTTGAAATAGAATGAAAAATAAAATAATTACTTTTAATTTAAATATGAAATAATTATTTTAATTTTTAATAATTTATTTTACACAGTAAGTATTTAAAAAATTTATAAAATAAAATTTAATTATTTCATTTTGTGAAAAGATCCTTTCTTTTTCTTTCCTTTTTGAGTAAACAATAAATGAATAATTAATCGGTATCAATAAAAGTCGACTTGAGCAAAAAGAAGAGAGTCAAAATTATTGTAAATGAAAAAGTTTCCACCGGAGCACTTCCCTCTTATGAACCTGACATTAGTGGATGAAAAAAATGAATAACAACTGTGTATATATATAAAGATAATTGTTAAGGGTTTTGATGCTATAAATAGACAATTGAAATGGGTTTTAATGCTATACCTTAGGAATTTATAGAGTGAATTTTAATTCATGGAATACTTTGAAAAATAATAATAATAATAATAATAATAATAAAAGACCAATTAGTGACTGCAGTTATGTATTAGAACATCAAAATCTAAGTTGTAATTAGAGACAAACACATTTGAAAATGATAAAATGAGCTTAAGAAGCAATGTTTATTAATATTATCGTTCAGCTCATATTCCATGTAAATCAATAAAATCTCACATTTATAATTTTAAAAACATTTTTAAAATAAAGTTAAACAGTATATGAGCTGTTAAAATCCTAGCGGTCTAATTTTTTTCTCAGTACGAAGTATGGCGGAACACAAAGGTACAAATTGAAGTGTAGAGCAATGTCAAATACTAATAGCATGTTATAACATTCTATTTAGTTCTATTTCAAAATGAGATCTTCAGCTTCAACAATTATTAAATCATCCAATTACTACATTCTCAACTCCACAAAAAAAAAACACACACACACACACAAAAATTAGACATTTAGAATATCAAAATGGATACCATGGGAGGAAATATAAAGGAAGCTCATACAAACACTAAATCACCTCACAATACATTTCAGAGGGACAAAACAAAATAAAAATAAGACCTACATAAACTACCCTCTTTTCCTGATAATGTAACATTTGACGGAGTAAACATTGAAAATACACACTAAACTACCAATGAAGAGTAGAAGAGGATGCCGTTCAGCTAAATATGGTCGACCCTGCCATCGTCGTCGCTGATTCCATCCCCAGCATGCCTGCAACGTAATCCAACACACAGGCTTAGGATACTAAGTACACAAAAGAAAATTACTTATGGGCATCTCATTTTTTAATGAATACAAAAATCAATTTCCAAAATCATTAATAAGCAGATGGATCTCATTCTGCATGGCCAATGGTTCACCAAAACCAATACAATTATGTTCAAACCGTCTAAACAGCATACCAGGAGGGAAAGAGGGTGGAGACTTCTAAGTATGACCAAAGGAGTCATGCTTTGCCAAGCCCCCCAGACAAAGCCAATTTAAGTATAAAAACAGGCCTTCCATACCATATACTTTCTTGCATGGAACACAAATACCTCATATAACTAGAAAATCTAGATTGAGGTGGCATAAGTAAAATGTAGCAGAAAATATTCACAAAACAAAGGCAGAAAAATTAAAAAGATATTGAAACTATCACAGAAGTTCTACAGTAGCTACATCTCAAGGAACCAAAAAAAAAAAAGTAAAAATGCTGATGAATACTAGGCTCTAAAATACCTAACTGAATTTTTCAAATTTTCAACTCTATCCAGTGCTAAGTTGATCCTCTCTGGAATGTGTGCATGAATAAGAGAAACTATCAGGTCCACAATGTGGAAACTTCCTATATTCAGATCAGCCTTTTCCATCTTTACTCCACAAGGACCTAATTATCCAATCACATCCAAACTTCGCGTTCTCCTACCACATACAACAACTACAACTAAGCTTGAATCCCAAACTAGTTGGGATTGGACTATATAAATCCTTTGTTTCCATTCCCCTATTGCATTATGGAACATTTTGTTTAGTGAAGATGAGAAAACTTACCGCCAAGACGTAGTTAGATTGCGAGCTTTCCTGTCCAATTGAAGGTTTTCCAGTGCAGCTGAAGCTCGAATCACATCCTCGGGAAGTTCATCACTGTCATATCTCCAATTGTATTCATCTTTCCTGTAACCAGACATAGACGATCCAGCTCTTCTATCTATATCACAAGGGCATCAGATTCAGGAACCAACAATTAGAGAAGATAAAATGACAAGCTAATCACTCACCAGATGTCTGAGAAGAAGTGGGCCTGGCATAAAGATAACAAGAAAAAGAAATCATCAATGAATTAATAAACAGATGGATGGATAGAAAACTAGCAAGAGAGTAAAAGAAATGCAAGAAGGGAAAATTGACGGGACCAGCACCTTCCTAATGGAGGTAAACCACCAGCAACAGATGATGAAGAGGGTCTTCGAACATTCCTCGAATCTAAATTAGATAAGGACTCAGCTTCCGGTACTCTTCTTCCAGTACCCCTTCCTTGGGACAAGTTCTGTCACAACAAATTCCACAGAAAATAGTTTATTTGGGAATAACCTGAGAAAAATTACAATTAATAAAGAAAGCAAATCATGAACAAGGGAAAGTAGCTTGTAAGAAAAAGCACCCATTAGAAAGAGATGAACATTAAATTGAATTAAATTTAGAAATTCCAAGAGGAAAAAAATAAGGGGTGCATAACATACTTGCAACACAAATTACTCTGGTAAGAAGAAAATCAATAAGAGGAGATGCAATTACAAGCAGGAAGAAAAATGTTCCTCCTTAAGATGCAGAAGTATTAAAAACAGACCAAAGAAAACTACTCTAAAAAGAAGTTGCTTTTTAAACTATACTAACTTCGACAACAAACAACAATCCCTGTAATTCCTGAATTTTTATCGCACCAGGTAAAACAAAGGAGAACCAAACTAACTTCAAGAAATGATCCTTGAAATTTTTTTATTTTGCTAGACCAGTTCAGGCTAATCTACCACAAACATGGCACATCTTAATACAATTTCCTTCTTTCCTTCAATCATAACCTCCAAAGTTCATATGCTGGATCATTGTTTTGCAAATAAACACCAAAGCATTTCCAGAGAACTTCAAGCAACATAGCTATCTAAGAATCATTATATCCTCAATTTTAAAAGTTCATTGTATGGGCAAAATAATGATCAGCCAGCTAAACTGTAGGCATAACCTCACAGCTACTTACAAAACAAATCTTATGTTATCATGTCAGCAGGCCAATGGCCACCCATGTTATAGGTGTGAAAATTACAGTAAATAAGCTCCCAAACAAAAAGCATATAATGCCAAACAAGTCTCCTGGAGGCATAACCATAATAGGACGTAATGAATTCACATCACTCCCCATATTTAGAATCCTAAACCCTTGGTAGTGAATTTCAATCTCTTTTTTTCTTCAGTTCATATTCTCTTTGGCAACGTGTCTTGTGGTTAGAGCATTCAACAGTTCAAAGAGTTCCTCTTCACATTAAACATCACAAATTCTTCAAAACAATTAAAATTTGGAATTTGAACTAATCCTCAGCCCCACGTCTCATTTGTTGTTTTAGCTTAATTTAATTCCATACTCCAAGCATATTAAATTTTATCTTCCTTAACATACAAAAACCTGCTCGTTTCATGTTACCAATTAGATGTTTCATCCTCCTCTTGCCAGTCTTCCCAATTCTATCTCTTGGCTTTAAGCCTTCTACCTCCTTCAACCAAGATAGAAGCAGTATCAAGCATAATCACTAGTCTTCCTGTAGCCGTAAACACTGTCCTCCAAAAATTTCTCAATATTTGACAACCCAATGTGGACCAATATATGTATGCAAAAATGCACATATAGATGAATACAGAATTCCCTCAATGGTTAAATTCTAACTACAGAGTCATAATGTTATGTGTGAGAAAGCATGAGGCATGTATTCCTTGATCTACTATAATAATATTTTGGAAAACTATTTTAAGACTCATTACAATAAAGAGATAGTTTAAGCAAGAAGTCCATCTCCCTCATTGTTGTTGAGGAAAAATAAAATTACTCCACTAGAAACTAAATGCGCAACTTTATATTACAACTTCTCTAACAGAGGCATCAATAACTCCAGGATTAAGATACACTCAAAAATACTGAGTCTACACTACATATAATTAATAGATCAATTCAGTCTTCAGTTTCTGGAAAGTGAAAGTCAATCTTCTCATCAATTTGAGAAGAGATAAGCACCCAAAAAAAAAAAAACACCCATCCGTGTTATTATAGTACAAGGCCTCAATTTCTCAAAGTGCCTGCTAAAACATTTTTAGAAAACTTAGAAGGATGCTACACAGTCAGTCACCATTCATGCATTGATGATTGCTAGAAACTCAGACAAGGTGAAGAAGATTAGTAGTAATAGTTCAAATAGATCATTCAAAAATAACCAGACACCAAAAGTGACTGCATCATTTCACATTTATATTTGGTCTGCTATCTGGATAACATAATGGAAGACTTCTCTTTCCCCTAGAAATTTATGGACAAACCTCAAACTTCAAGAATCCTTCAAGAACATCCAAAAGTAATGGACCACTATCCCCATTTCTGTTAAGATCGTATCCATTTTTGCTACTAAATTCTTTCAATTCAGCTTTCCAAAAATCCTTTTGCTGCAAAATAAGAACATTGGTTTAGCACTCACATAAAAGCAAAGTGAAATGCTGTTAATATTTCTTGCACTAATAAGTATTTGTTGCAATATATTTTGAAAAGGTTACTTGATTACCAAATTGCACTCTGGCAGATAAACTTTAAGCGTATGATTTAGCTGAGCCCAGTCCAAATATTCACATATCAGAGAAGTTAGTAACCTCCCTGCATTTGGAAAGAAAATTCAAAATAGAAGGCATGATAAAATGACTGAATTTCTTGTTATAACAGAAAAGAACACAGACAAATGTTTAAATTAGAACGTAAACTCTTAACCTTTAAATGATATAAGCAATCTAGTTTCTAAGGACAACCTAAAGGCATACAAACATTTACATCAACACAATCTAAAAGGCCACCTTCAAAGTTTAACTTCGAAAAGCAACCATGAACCTTTAAAACGTAATTATTATGCCAGGAAAAAAATTGTTTACTTCATTGTTTTTCATCATTCGAAGTACAAACAGCAACTTTCTTTACAAAGTTCAGCCCTTACATACTCACCCAAAAGAGCCTAGAATACTAATACCGTCAAGAGGAAACATTAAATAAACAATTTCCATTGTAGAAAAAACAGAAGTCTCAGCACTTGCAAACTCATGAAACAAAGACATTAAAGACTACAATTCAAGGAGAAAACCTGAAGGGGAAGCATGAAGTTGTTTTGCACGGTCGTTGCAGCTTCCCAACAATGCAGGAGGTACTGCTTCTTCTTTTTCGATTACCCTATCCTCCTCTTCGATTGCCTCAAAAACACTTGCCCGAAGTTCAGCCTGGGGCCAAAACATATAAGAGTAAATGAAAAAGACAGACAGAAAAAATGATCGGAAACATAAATTAAGTTGACAATAAAAACCAGTAGTAATATTCCATTTTCAACCAAGTAGATAGCTAAGTGACACATTAAATTCCCTTCTAAAACAGTCTCCAAACAAAAACCTAAGCACCAAATAAACATCATATAAAATTCTTAAAAATATGGAATTAAATAAATTAATTAAAGATAATACCGATTGCAGATACAGCAAAATAAGATCTACAATACCAATTAAACGGGTACAAAAATAAGAAAAAAGAAATATCTGATACTTCTGTCATGGCACAAGATCCGAGTAAAAGAAAAGCCTGTATCGATTAAATGGAAACAAAAAAATCTCTAGCTCATCTTTCATCAATCAATTGAGTTAAGGGAGGTAAATTAGCCCTCCTTAGCCCTCTTTAAGGCGTAATCTCATTTTTCACTTTCTATTAATCAATATCCGTTTCTCGGCGAGCAAACAGAGGTTAAGAGAGTAAAATGGAGTAATTGATTTGAATTTTGAAAGAAATTTACCCGGATCTTGGCAAGAACACCCTTCTTTTCCAGGGTTCGAGTGACGAGAGTCTTCAGGTCCATCATTTCTCTGGTGTAATCGTCCATTTTAGAGTTCTTTTTCTTCTCTGCTCACTCCCTCTCACTCTCCCTCTCCCTCTCTCTAAGGCTATATATCTCACTCTGCCTGATTTTGTTTTTAAAATAAAAGGGAAATTTTATATTTTGGGGATGAGACAGATATGAAATAGAGAAGTGTCTGTCTGAGGAAGGGGAAAGAGAGGGGTATAACAATTATTTTGGAGTAAACTTTTTTTTTCTTTTTCTTTTTTTGTGTAGATGTAGGGTCCAGTTGAAAATTGGAAACTAGATCTGGACCGTCCCATTGTCATGACCGGAGCTTTTAGATAGTGGTTCCATTCCCACTTGTTAGTTTCTTAATTTAATTTTTCTGAAAATAATAAAAATCAATTTTAAATTTCTTAATATTTTTTCCTAGAGATTGCATGAATTTCAACTCAAATTTCTTAATATTTTCTCATTATATTAATAGAATTTTAGTAATGAGATTTAATCATTTTATAAATCTGTGAAATTTTTTATTTTATTTAGAAAAAGACATTATAATCCATGAAATCAATAAATTCTATCCTGACTTTAACTTTACTATTTTGAAGAAACAGAAATTTCACTGTGTTAATAATTTTTTATTTTATCAATGATGGATTTAAAAATACTCTTTAAATCCATAAATTTTATTTTTAATTAAAAACAACAATTTTTTTATTTTTATTATGAGGAATGCATCCAAATAGAGTGATCATGTGGTTACATAAGTAATTAGGTAATCACTCATTACATAATTTGACATTTAAATTCTATGAGAAAATCTTGAGGCAACCTTACCTATTAAAATTACACATTCAATAGTTCAACTTGCAAAATTATACCCATTAAATAATAATTTTTAATTGCTAGATATATAATTTATATATATTTTGAAAAAACAATTATTGAAAAAAAAAACAAATTGATCCATAAATTAGAGAATCTCTATTTTCAAAAACTAATTACTATGTCAGTAAATTATAATTTATTAATAATTTAGTCTTTCTGTTCCCTCTAATGTAATTAACAGATCAGTGGTCACCAGCGTCCTCGTGGTTCTCAAAGACCAAAGGTCTGGATATTAGTTTCAGACACTGCATTATTGTATACTACCTTCCATCTACATGTGCTTGGCAAAGATAGACTCAACAACACCTTGAGCAATAGGGTGATAGCATTCGCGAGCCTCCGAAAACACTCTTTTAGCCAAAATCTTTTCTTCGTCCTTTCCAGTGCCTTGAATTAGAGCAGTGTAGAGTGGACGAAGGTATTTCATCCTCCCAACTTCCTTCAAAGTTTTCTCCACCACATTATAGTAATCTCTGCAACTAGATGAAATGGCCAGTTGGAGAAATGCTACTTTCACCTCATAATCCTTTGATTCTGACAGCCTATAGCGTGCGTCCAAAGCTAAGATCTGCATCATGAAGTAGATGTGTAGCAATTAGAACTGGAATCTCACTTCCGCCATCAACAACTAACTCATTGTAGGCATGAGAGAAATCATTTCAACTTTTAGCGCAAGAAGAGAAACTTTGTGCGTGTTTCAGTTTAAGAAAAACAGAGAGTCACGGCAGAAATAAGACTAGAGCTTTACAATGTGTTAGCCAGTATGGCAAGATAACATCACTTTGGCAGGAACCCCTATAGTCAAAAAGATGACTAGCCTTTGTCAAAACTATGTTAATTGAGCTTAGCACAAGTATCCAATACAGGTACATCTACAAGGTCATCAACCTCACTATTATACGAAAATGAATAGATATTTCCACATTTTTGAAATGCCTTTTATACCGTTGCACAAGTATCCTTTTTGACACAGGTACTCTGGGTAAAGAAGAAAGTTGGAACTGACAATGTACCCAAGTAATGAGAAAGGCAAACACTCTTCAACAAGGCTAATAAGGTACAGTAAAATTTTGACCAAAATAAGGCAAAGATTGCAGTTTAGTTATCTATATTAGTTTACTGCACAAACAAAGGTTCCATCAGAGTTGGCCAAATTCAACTTTAACCAAGATAATAATATACAACTCATTCACAAGTTATTCAACAACTTCAACAGTATCTCAACAACCTATCATCTATAAGTAGTGAGAAACGTCCTTTACAAGTTACTTGATGAGAGCAAAATTAATCTATAGTCGACAAATAACTATCCTAGATGGTAAAGACAAGCAGTTGGCAGCAAAGAAAGAGCTTTAATTTCTTATCCCACATCATCTAGAATTCTATGAATGAGCTTACATGCTTACTCTCTATCCAGACAGACAAAGCAAAACTGGTAGAATGTTTATGTTATACTAGAAATGGTTCCAAGGAGGGAATACACATAGATATAGAAGACCAAACAATTAGAATATAAGTTCAAATCATAATCCAACAAAGTCATCTTTTACACAAACCAGAGAGTGAAATCATAAAGACAGTTATTACTACCTGAGAAGCTTCAACAGATTTGGGCAGGTTTTCTAAGTAGAGTTCCCACTCTTGCCCTTGCCAATCAGCAACTTCATCCTCCCTAGGCATCCTGCCAAGCTTAAACTCATTCGCAAGTGATACAATCTTTGTATATAAATTGGAAACTGGCTCATAAGCATCTGGAGGGATGCCAGTACCCTCGGTCCATAATTGAAGATCAATATCATTCTCTATTCCCGGGACATTTGCTTTCAAGAAATCAAGAAACATATCTGTATCAATTGATTTGAACTTAAAAGTAGCAATATATTTCTTGAGGAACTCATCGAATGCAAGTCTTCCAATCTAAGAATCCCAGAGTTTAAATACAACCAGTGAGTGAGAATATTCTTCAATGATAGATCCCTGAGCTTAACAAGGAACTCAACATACCTGGCGTTCTATGCGCCATAGAAACTGGAAGCCCTTCTCATATGGTATTTCTGAGTATAAGTCATCTGGGTCCACTCCTTCCTGATTGGTTTTGAGCTTGGTGAACTCCAGCTTGTCCTTGAATCTCTCCATTCCATCATTTAGACCCCTCCAGCCAATTCCAATATTCATTACAGCTCTATCTTCTCCTTGCACGACCTCAACAATTCTTCTTTCTGCATATGTTGTAAAACCCTAGAACCAGGAATAATAAAAATGTTCATAACAAAACAAATATGCTTTGAGACTTCCACATAGCACAAACAAAAGAAATCACTTCATAATCAAACACAATTCAAAATTCAATCGCCCCTTTCCTACAATACATTACAGAACAAGAGAAAGATAAAAGGTGTGCTTCGATACAAATCTTTCTGCTTATACTTCCACTAAATTGTCTATAAATGCTCTTCTTAAACACTCAAATGCAGTAGTGACAAGTCAGGGTCTAAATTATTAATATAAAATGCAGTAGAACTAGATTCAACATCAAAATGCAACATTTCATAAATAAGTTCAGCAAATTAGAAAAAAAAAATCATATAATATATAGGACTTAATTATTTCACCAATATAAACAATTAGCCAACTCAATCATGCAAATATATAAACAGAATTTTGTACTCACAGCAGACCAATTATGCGGCCCAATCATACTTCTTCAATTTTCCTCATTTTCCACTAGTATTTACAAATGTGGAAGACCCAATACAAATACAGATAAACCAAAAGGAGAAAGAAAAAAAAAATTAAGAAAACCCAGAAGGCATCAAACAGAATCCAACAACCCAATCAGTCACATACCTCATTCAACCAAAAATGGTCATTATTTTTGTTAGTAATCAGGTTCCCAGTCCAACTATGAGCCAATTCGTGTGCTACTACCTGGGCGCCACTTGCGTCCCCTTTAATCACAGTTGGCGTCAAAAACACCATTCTGGGATTTTCCATTCCCCCATAAGGAAAACTAGGGGGCAACACTAACAAATCAAACCTCTCCCACTCGTACGGTCCGAACAACTTTTCTCCCTGCCTTATCATCTCTTCAGTCCCTGCGAACTCCCTCGCCGCTGCATCCAACACTTCAGCCACCGCCTCCGAATAAACCTTAGTCCTGGGACCCACCTCTCTGAAACCCAATTCCCCAACCGCGAAGGCAAACAAATACGGCGGGATTGGCTGCTCCATAACGAATTCCTCCACTATTCTCCCTTCAGCACACCACAACGACATCAAATCAAACCCAACATCTGCTATTACCTTCTCATTCAAATCCGCAGAAACAGGCTGTCTGCGGTCGGAATGTCTGGCCGACATAACAGCATAAAGCTGGCCAGGAATATTTAATCTGGCAGAATAACAAATGCGAGCAGCAGGTGTGTCCTGGCAAGGGAACACAGAACGAGCGTGAATGGCTTGACATTGAGTAAAAACAAAAGGATGGATTTTTCCAAAAGTTTGGGGCGGAGACAGCCACTGGAGAGCAGAGGAATCTGAAGAGGTGGAAAAGAAGATTAAAACTGAAGCATGGTTATGGAGAGAGACAGAGAGAAGGCTACCCTTGATTGGATCGGGTGGAGAAAGAGTAAAGGGTAGAGGGGTTAGGGTTTGGGGGTCAAGAACTTTGTAGATGGTAAGAGAGCGGGTGTCTATAGAGATAGGGCCGGTGTGAGCTGCTGAAAGAGAGAGAAGAGCGGTGGAGTAGATGGTGGAGGAAGAGAAGTCACAGTAGAGAGAAAGGGAGATGTGGGTAGTGAGTGGGTGAGTGGAATCGGTAAACGAGTGAGGATCAATCGGAGCCATTGTTAGGTTTCTGGTTGTGGAGCGAAAGGGAATGATTTTTGATTGAAAAATTTGAGCGTGAGAAAAAGAAAAGGATCTGATTTGATTTGGTTTTTATGTATTTTTAAATTTGGAGGGAGAATAGATTCAGTTGTCAAACTAATTTGTGAAAAAGCAATCATTACTGTTCGAAATTCCTTCGAACTTGAATAGGTTTAGTGCCAAAGGTGGGTATCTGATTGGTTTGATTCAAACCGAACCGAACTGATTCAATTTAAAAAAATAAAAAAATCCAACTAACTGAAACCAAGCAAAATGTTATGTTGCAAGGCATATCAGATTATAAAGATACAAAAAAAAAAATCTATCGATTTTGTTAATTCTTATGTATAAATGATTTTTTATTTTTATGTTTCATGTTCCTCCTTTTCTTGTTTAGGTGTCCAGGGAAAACTTAATGGTCTGAGTTAGTTTGGATAATAAGCTTTTCACGGTTTATAAATAAAATTTAATTTTTTTTTAAAAAAAGGAACTTGGTGACAATTTATATAGCTTTTTCAATGATACGGATAAATTATTTAATTTATAAATTTAGGAATATAACGATTATTTATTATTGTGAAAAAGCACTAAATTACTGGTAGTAAGTAGTTGCATGATGTTCAAATATCTCATTCCCTTTGAGTATGAATATTTACATTTGATTTTATTATTTTTCGTTTAAATAATTGGACATAGAGTTCATTCTTATACAATATTTTAATCAAAATTCCAAATTTAGTTTACTTTTAGGTTGTAATCGCAACAAATTAACTAACTCAAAGTGTTGTAATTCATTCTTTTACATTATTTTCAATTGGTTGGGGGTAAGTGGAGAAGGAACTTGAAGTTCCTGGGAAGTGATGAACCTCATCACGTTTAGTATCGAAAAACAGTGAAATTCTTGGGAACTTGCAACTCCAACTTCCTTGGCCGTACGGGAACTAACTTACCCTCCCCAACCCAAGAAAGTCCACTTCCCTTGCTTTGAAAATAGGTAAAATTCTATTTTGCCCTTAAGTGATTAATTTAAAGTTAGACTTTGGCCTTTAATTTTTAACACTTAATTCATTTTTTTTATTTGGTTTCATGTGAATTGATAGATCGAAAGCCCAAATTTTTGAAACTATTGTTTTTTTTTTTTTTAAGTTATTGTGTGATTAATTTCATAACGAGCATGATATAATATAATTTTAATTATCATCATTGTTATTATTATATGTGGCATTTTGTGTTAATCACTCAACTTTTTAAGTCCGTTGATTATTGTAATCAACATTTTGTTGATTATAGTGTAATAACATACTATATGTTAATTATCATATAATATAATAAATTGTTTCCATAAAATATGATTCACAAAAGTAATTACAGGATATTAAATTTTTTACCAATAAAATAATTAAATTATTTTGTTTGTATATTATAGGGGCATTTATGTCATTTTCTACATCAAATATAATCACATTACACTTTGTGGAAAATTACTTCCCTAGAATTGTACTTCCTAGAAAGTAGATCCATTTGAACCAAACGAGGCCTAAGAGAAAATTATGGTGTAATTAAGCTCCAGGGCACAAGGTTTAGAGTGAAGTTAAAGGTTTGACCTACAGCAATTGGTAAAAATATGAGCACATCCAGTCCAATCATTTAGAGTAATGCAATAAGATACCGAGGTTGAATCAAAAAGCAATTATGAGAAAATAAGATAGGAAACGTGATTTTCCTTCCGGGGGGCACAAAGTTTATTATCAGCAGGAAAGATGAAAATGGTACTCGCAGTTATTAACTGCTTAGGAAAGAATAAGAAAGATTAGGGTCGAAAAAGGCTATGATGCACCTATTTCACAACCAAAATTGCATGAACAAGGTAGCCACAAATTATTTGGGCAGATTAGAGGCAAGAGGACTAAGAAATGCACTCCCTCTCCAGAATATAATCCACTGCCTCTTCAACCGTATCGACCACCTGGATATTCCAAAGAAAAATGTATTATCAAATGAAACGAAGAAAAAAAAAAATGTATATTTGTTCTCCCCACCCCTTGCTGATAATTTTGAAACATCGCATGCATATTTTTGCACATAAGTGGCTTCTTGTGCATTCACAGATATTAAATTTCAAATCAATACGCTTTAACTTGCCAGATCTGCAGGAAACTCTGCATGGTTATGTTGCCCTCGGAAAACACCTGTCCTTGTAAAGATAGAAAACCATGCATTTCCTGCCTGAAATAAAAATTAAAATAAAACATGTTTCAATTTATTTACTTGGGAAATCCAAGATTACTGCCTGTCTATATATATGGTTGTAACAATCTGCAAAGCATAAGGGATCAATCAGTCAAAATCTCTAACTCCAAGTATGCAGGACAAACCTGCTGGGCACCTTTGATGTCAACTGAAGGATTGTCACCAATCATATAAAGAGTCCTGAAAGGAGGTGATCCAGGGGCCACACATTCTCTGAGAGGAGCTTCAGTATTACGAGACAGTTGAAGCTGGGACAATACAACTTCGGCGTTCTTGAATACAGATGGATTAGGTTTCCCAAAACATATATACTCCAGAACATTATGGTGAATTCTGCAATCAGTGCCAACTATAAATATCCCAGCTCAAAAAGCTTTTTCTAATTTTTCAGTAGTTTAGTTGGTAAATCAGCTCTCATGGATCATGTGTTTTGGCACAAGTTTAAAGAACATATAGAACTGAAGTTTCTTCCTTTCATTTTAGTTATTTTCATTCATCTTGAACATACCAGAACATGAGAGAAGGTAATTAGGTGGTATACTTTAAATCATAGATGCCCAATCACAAAGTGCTAAAATGAAATGAAGAAAAAACCTAAGAATTAGAAGTGCTCAGTGTTCAAGGAAAGCAAACTGCGAAAGATTCTTTTGCAATAAACCAATGGAAGTAAGTAATTGATTCACTAATTTATTGAATTGAACCGAAATGTAACATCAGTTGCTTGGTTAATTGTAATACCAGCTTAGTAATAATTTTTCAGTGTAAAATTTCCTACTTCAGTTTCAAGCCTAACAACAATGTTCCAGAACCTACAGCAATAGCCCACAGTTATACCAACAAAGCATATCAACCCATTGTCATACACCTTCAAATAGTCGCTGCATAATCACAGAAACCAATGTGCAAAATTAAAACGTCCAACCATAAACCCAAAAACAAAACATAAGTGAACATAAGTGAAGCTATTATTTATGCAGAGAATCGTGCAAAAGGAGTACTGTGTAGAAATGGAGAGATAAGTATGAAGATTGACTAATCAAAGCAGAATAATATTGATGGGACAAAATTTCCTAAACAAAACAACAGAGGTTAGTAGGCCACCTTTCGCATAGAAAAAATCAGTTCTAGTGAACTTTATAGCATAAAAAAGAAAAAAACAAACTTAAAATAAGTTTTGTTTTTAGGATTTGAAGTGTGATTTCAAGTCCCAAACTAAGTGGTCAATCCACTCCACGATTATACATGCTAAACACATGCTAACTGTTTTCTAAAATGTTCAAGTCCAGGTTGTTCCATGTACATCTAATAAATGGTCTATTTTGTCTTCCCAAAATATTCTCAGTTATTAAATAAAGAAAGGAAATAATACTAGGAAAAGAATATCAAAGCACAACCTTCGTGTGCACCCTTATTTTTTACGCATTAGAAATTATGTTCGGGGGAGGGTGGAGGGGTTGTGGAAGTCTGAATCCTTTATCTCCTATACCTAGAGATAGGAATGACCACTGGCTACTAGCTTAATGGCATTTTGACTAACACCGTGTATTTTGCTACCCATATTTTCTACAATAAGATTAACATATTTATATTTCTTCAACTTAGACAGCTTCACATTTATAAATTGATTGTGGACTTAACGGTTTTTTTTTTTTTTTTAAATTGTACCCTCCATCCACTATCCATCCAAAAATCACCAATGTTGCTGTTAACTCTTAAAAAAGTAGGCCCCAAGCATGTTAGTAAGCGTTGATTTAGCATTCCACTAAAAACAACAAATTACAAAAAAGTACTAGCTTGAACAGCATTTTTTAAAGGGGGTAAAAAAGCCAGTTTGTCTGCTTAAAAAATTTTTCTTCATCATAGCTCTTTCTTCCCTCTGCCTCGTCTGCTTACACCATTACCATAACAACTGTCATTGCCACCAACACCACCGCCTCGTTCCCTCTTTGTAGTTTACTCTTTGTTATATCTCATCAGCTTTGATTGACTTTCACAACTATGGTGTCGTATTTGTCATAATCAGTCAGCTATTGCCACACATCAATAGATGAATTTGCATAATAAGTAAATCCAAAATTAGGCCAGAAAAACTGGCCTGATAGGAAACAAAACTTTTACAAGAAGATACTGTTGAAAACCATTTTGCAGAAGGATGATAAGTTAGATTTAGAGAATGCCAATCCATTTCTTTGTAAGCAACAGTGAGATATACAACAAAGGAACCAGAGATGTTTGAAGGCTATCAAGTTATGCGATTCCAAAATAAATTCAGACTTCAGTCCTTACAATCTCATCATTAAGGTTTTTAAGGTTTAAACTACAATACCATTGACTATAAACTCTTTAATAAAAATTCAGATACAGTCAAACCCCGCGACTAAGCAAAGCAATCAGAGAACTTTGAAGACCAAAATAAATTCCACATTTAAATTCAGGTCTAAACAAACTCATCATCTTACTTTGCTTTCAACACTTGATCACAAAAAGACCAAAAACCGACACTGAAAGAAGGAAATATACTTTCTTGTAAGGCAAAATTGACTCTCCGCACAAGATCATAAAGCTCTAATAAACCGCATAGAAAGATATTTGCGTCCATAGTTTTGTAAATATTGCACCTTTTAATACCCTTTTCTCATTTGATTCCTCGAAATTCTCTAACTCAAAGAATCAAGGGGCTAGATGGTGCTTTTGCAATCAAACAAATATTTATTTATCACCAGCTTTCTCTTTTCGTAGTTTACTCATTATTTCTCACCAGCTTTGATTGATCTTCAAACTGTGGCATTTTATTTGTCATAATTGTATTTTTTAGAGGGGGTGGTTGTAGTGGTGGTGAGATAAAAGGAGGCAGGAGGAAAGAGAAGGCATGATGAAGAAATTTTTTTTAAGCCCCAGCATGAAATGAAATCATTCAAGCTAGGGCTTTTCTTTTCTTTTTTTTTAATTTTCTTTTTTAAGTGGAATGCTTAGTAAGCGCCTACTAAGAGCACATGGGACCACTTCTAAGAATTAACAGCAATGTCAGCAATTTTTCAATGGACGCTGGACAGGGCTACAATTGTACAAAGAAAAAATATCTGCAGTATTAACTGATAAAATTAAAAGAATTGGCTAAAATTATTAAAATGGCTGAAGTACTGGCTTTGGTCATTTGACCTATATATGTAGGATAGTTTTATTTTAGTTTAAATTTGATCATAAGATTAGGCCAATCAGTATATACTAATTAATATTAAGCTTGCCTATATCAAATATAAATTCAACGAAAAAGCTAAACCTTAGACTATGGGCCCAACCCAAATTATTTGGCTGGGAGAAGGGATTTGACAAACCTGAAATGATTAAAGAGGAATGAAATAGACGCATAATTCAAAAGGGCCCTTTTGGGAGTAGCTAAGGCAATTGTCCTTTGAGTTTGCTTAGACATGCAACAACAGAAGCTGTCTATCAAACCACTAAATTGACTAAATTAGCGGACAAGGGAGGAATGAATTTAAACAAATTTATATGTTAAATTAAGTGAGACACTAACCTTACCTGTTGAAGATACTCTCCAAAGCAATTCTGAAAGCACCCATTCCAAGGCGCTGAGTAGGAAATGCAGCCTCTACAGAGTAATAAGCTGATCATCAGTTGTTAATTTTTCCTCCAAAGCCAGAAGTAATAAAAGAAAGGAATAGGATATAACTTTCTATGAATCACAGCGAGGCTGCTTCAGTTCAGATCCAGAATAAATCATAACTCATACTTAAAAATTAAAAATATTGAAAACTGATCAAAACCAAAAATAGAAAGCATGCATGAAAAAGGCTCATGATTTTATTCACATGCAACTTTTAAGCCTGCTGGTTAGATGATAATTAGGCACAAGGTACAAAATGTTTTGCTTATAAGCTCTCATTCACTTTAAACTAATTAATATTAATGTTTCAACGAAAAGATTTACCCATTTCAACCCATGAACTCTTTTTTTTTTTAAATCAAATTCCTGCAATATCAGAGATGACCAAGGCCTGTACAAAATAAGGGAATACCAACCTGATATTCAAGATCATCAGCAGCAAAATATAAAGGAGGTTGATGCCTGCTGTCCTTTCCTGGAAGGCCTCCAGATCTTAAAACATCACAGATAACCTAAACTGATTCATTAGTCATACCATAACTAAAGGGAAACGTACTAGTAAAATACAAATCATTGAGATAAAAGGAAAGGAATAGCCTTTAAGAAGTTTACCAGATAAACCTTCAATCAGAATAAATAGTCACTTCTGTCAGTTTTTTTGTCATCAAAAGTTACTCTATGCTTACATCAGTATTACAAAGCATCTCCAAAAGTTTTCCTCACTCAATAACCTATACCCTATTTATAATAAACATAAACAAACACATTATAGAAGTATGAATGAGTAAAGCATTCATCAGGCTAAATATTGTCAAATTATATAATATTACCAATACATACTTATAGTTGATTATAATTACCTTATTAAAACTATTACTGGGCCCCAATGAGATGTGATTGGATCTTTGTGATTGCAAATTCACATATACAAAATGAATTATTAGATCAAACGATATTAGTCTTAGATTAACATTACATGATCATTGTAAGATAAGAACACAAGGAAAAGATTTCAGGGATTTCCCATTGCACTTTGAGAAAACAAGGAGAGCTCCAATAAAAAAAACAGGAATAGCCTCCTTTCACTTTTGTGTGTCTACAGAAGTGTGCCAGTCAATGTTATCTTTTATTTGTGGTATTCATTACAGTAGAAAGGAGAGAAAGCTTTAATTTGAGTTCGGTTTGGGTTGAACATTACCCCAGCTTTCAATGGCTCAAGCTTGGTTTTCCAACAGAGTCAGTGTCAAGCTCGCCTCTTTAAGCTCCTTCAAGATCAAGTAGAGTCAAGCAGGATTCAAATAGTAGCAAACCTTAGGTTGAACAGGCAAAGACTTGTGTTGGCTCAGTCTACTCATCATGCAATTCATAATATTTGTCTCAATAATAGTAATACTGAAAAAGGGTCTTCTCTGGAAGTTATATACATGCATTTTACTTGTTTCCAGGATGGCAAAAATTAACATCTAATTCATGAGGCCTACAGTTTACAAAAAGAACATAATTTAACACTAGAATCTATTCTTCTATGTATGAATATCATTTTAATAATCAATGGTAAAATAGTGAGAAAATTACACTGGACAACACAGTTTCTTTGAGATCACCATATTCCGCTATATGAAATCCAAAGATCCACAAGCTGGTTCATGCTGGATTACCACATAAAGAAAGGAGAAATACCTGAATGTCCCTTCCCCAATCTACAGGATCACTGACGACAAATACTGCCTTAACTGTTTCGGAAGAAACATCGTATCTTGGTGTTATATCAATAGAGGTCCTCCTAGTGCTACCCAATTCCTGCTTGGTGGTCCATTGCTTATATTGAGATACAGGATCAATATTCTCAAACAGAGAGGAATACTCATCTAAAGAGAGCACCTTTCTGCTAAGAAAAAATAAATGAGTCTTAATGGAAATGTTGCATAATCTAAAATAATGGTCTAAAATACAGGTAGTCATATGACCAGTACGTATCAATAGACCTTACTTGAAACCATACTCAAGCATTACTAGAGCAGGTTCCCCTTTTCCGGTGGCAATAATGAGTTCATTCTCATATCTGTAGGGAAAATCAGATCATGATAACATAAAATGTTGGCAGATAAACAATTCAAACACAAAACATTTTTATATTTATATACAATAAATCTGGATAAGAAATGAATTTCCTTGGTGAAATATTTAATGTAAATCACAAAACCAAAAGAATATTTTTTCCATAAAAAGATCTCCAAAAATCTATTAAATGTATGCAAGACTAACTTCCGGATGTTCATCAAGAAAGGAATACAGTGATGAACGCTACTGAAAAATATTAGGATCTGATAGAACCTTTTCCTTTTCCCCTGGAAATTCATCATAATTTGACCAATGATAAACACTACTGAGTTCACTTAGCATTTGAGAATCCTATAAACTCAAGCTGGTCTATTTCTAATACAAAATGACCTTAAATGTTCCTCTTTCATCTCTAGTGCTGCTGTCTGCTGAAAGCATAACTTATTTTATCTTTTTTTTTTTCCTCTGTGATGAGGAGCAGCTAATATATCAACATGTCCTTGTGAAATATTATGGTCAGGATATGGTATTTAAGCATAGAATGAATATATTATGCACAAGGAAAAAAGAAAGGCTAAAACTAAGTATGTTAAAAAAGGAAATGGTATTTTGAAGCTGAAGACATGCAGATAGAGAAAACACAAAGAAAATTGACAGAGATATGCCTTTTCAATAGACTTTTAAAAGGTGAGTGACCCTGTAAAACCTGTATCAGGAAAAATGAACAGCTATGCCAAAGACTCTATCAGTCCATCGGTGCCAAACGAAAATTCAACGGGTTAAAGTATACAATTATTTTAAGCAAGACCTGAGAAGGTAAAATCTTTAAGCCCAGAAGTTCACTTAACTCAATGGCTTGTCTAGATTCTGGAATTCCACCTCCTAATCAAATAGAATTATATGACATTACTTTATCATTTAATTGCTTAGTTGTATGTCTTGGCTCTCAAAAGTGCAGAGCATTGTGAAACATACAATTTTATAAAACCTAGCATGTATAAAATATCTGATTGGCATGTCTTCTAAATTACACTCTTGAAAACACTTAAATATGTTTGCATACAATAAAATGCTATTTAGAAGAACGGAATATATAGAAGACTGCAACTTACCATTTGTCAAGAACAAAAAAGGGACCTTCAGAGACCCTGTAAAGATGCACTAATCATTAAGTGAAATAAAAAGAAAAAAAGAAAAACATGAACTGAGGAAAACGAACAAAGAAATTGACCCATAAAGCAAGAAGAAGTTCCTTTCCTTCCTAAGACCACCTAAGCATCATTATTTTGCATCACCTATTTCACTTCAATCATCCGAACTCAGTTTTAATCCTAATCAATAGGTGCCAAAACATTTTTGCAGAAGAAACCAAAATACAGAAACACATTCTAAAGTTTAGTTTAATGCATCCTTTTGTCTATGACATTAAACAACAAATTTAACTTACGTTTAGTTCACTTGGCAAATCAATGAATCACTTTTGTTCATATAATAAACCACTCCATAGCTACTTATTTCCCCCTTTTACAAGCGTCATTACTATGCACCACCTATACCTATTTCAATTATTCAATTCAGTTTTGCTTCTTTTATAATTTACCTTCCAATTTGAAACAAAGTACAATCTAAAATCAGAAAATTACATATTCCACTTCTAATTTCCTATAAAATCTGCACAATCATAGCATTCTGTGAGTTTTATAGAGACGAAGGAGGGTTTGGAGGAGGGAAGAATATGAAAATACCAGCATCTCCATACAATCTCCTCAAAGCTTGAGAAGAGCCACCAATGGGGGCACGACCCCGAAGAATAACACCATCAATGTCGAACGCAATTCCGAAAGAAGAATAACTGAAACACCCGAAAATTCCAATTCCAATCTCCTCTCAATTGCAATAGAAATTTAAAATGAAGAAGAAAAAAAAAAACTGAATTGGAAAGAATCAGATCAAACGAACCCATTGTTTCGGTGGTGCTTTTGCTTTGTTTGAAGCTGGCAAAAAGAACGTGAAACTTGAGATTGAATTATAAATGGTGCTCTGTTCTTGATATCGGAAAGACTAAACACCGATCTTTTCTCAAATCTCATCTCTATCTCTATTTTTCCTTGCTTGTGGTATAGTCTAGAGTTTTCAACAAATGAATCCCATCAAAATTTTTCTGAAATTTATTTAAAAATTTAAAATTTTGCATTTAGAATGAAAAAAAAAAAAAAATTCAATTTTATAAATTCAATTTCATGAAATTGAATAAAATTAGTTCAAATCCTATTAAAATTATTAAAATTTATAAATAAATTTTATATATTATTTTATTAATATTTATACTGACTAAACTGTCCATTAATTTAAATATTATTAATTAAACTGTTCTCATTTATTTTTTTCAATACTTTTTTAAAGAGTATGAAATTATTACCGTATACGACTAATCCATATGAATTTTTTAATTTTGAATATATTTCAATCTATTAATAAAAATAAAATTTAAATATTTACAAGGACACGAATTTTAAAATTTTAAAATTTAATTAATTAATTATAATAAAATATGACTGATTTATTTATATTAATATTTTTATTAAATTATTATATCAAGGTTATTTTAGGAATAAAGATAAATGAATTTTCATCTAAAAATTATTTCAAATATAATTTTGTGGAATTCAATTGAATTCTTTATTTTAAATTATAGTATATTAAACATTACAAATTCATTTATAAATAAATTCTATTTAGAATTCATTTACAAATGAATTCTACAATCGTGATTCATTTGTTCCAAACAATTTGTCGTTTTGAGCCTAACGAGACAATTGCATTATAAACTAATCTTTAATTGTGCGCGGATATTTACATTGTTTGAGTAATTATTGATTTTAAAAATCTTTTGATTTATAATGTATATATCGCATTATGAATAAATAATTATAAAAATTATTGTACTTTAATGAAAGAGTAATTTCTTTTATTTTTAGTGAATATATAAAGTATTTAGATATTTTTATTAGATAACAAATATATTTATAGTTATATATATTTTCGACTTTTGTACTTTAAATTGTTCAAAGAACAGTTAATAAAAATAAAAATTGAAATATACATATATTTTCAATAAATTATTACAATTAAAAATACTATATTGAACAGTCAAAATTTAAAAAATTAAAAATCTCTATCTTTGTTCAAAGGGATTCCCTCGGGAAGGGAAAATTCCTTATTTTGATCATGATACTTCGATTCTTAGGAAATATCACAATTGTCCTAGATCTTTCATTTCAAACTTGGTAGCCAAATATTTCTATAGCTTTTCCATTGCCTTAATATAATTATCGGTCAAGAGCATGTAGTCAATATATACAATCAATATTGTTACCCTTCCTTCTTTGTGTTTAATGAATAAAGCATGATAAACAATGCTTTGTTTGTAGCCAGCTGATTTCATTGTCAATAAGAATCTTCTAAACTAAGCTCTAGGTGACTGCTTCAACCCGTACAAAATTTTTTTTAACTTACATACCTTTCCTTCTTCTATGGAACTATGTTTTATATTTGGTGGAGGTTTCATATACTTATTTCTCTAGGTCACCATTTAGGAAGGCATTTTTACGTCGAACTGTCGCAACATCCAATCTTGATTTACTACAATTGAAATGAGAATGCTAATAGCATTTAACTTTGCTACTGGTGCGAAGGTATCCTTGTAATCCACTCCATACTTTTGTGTGTAACTTTTTGCTACCAATCTCACTTTGTATCTATCAATGCTTCAATTAGCTTTGAGCTTAACAATATAAACCACTTACATCCAACAATCTTCTTTCTTTCGGGCAATGGAACCATTTTCTAAGTTGATTTTTTTTTCAAAGCTTCCATCTCTTTATTCATTTCCTTCATCCATTATGGATTCGTTAATGTTTCCTGCACACTATTAGGAATAGAAACTTCGAAAAATTGATAAACATTAAGAGCATGTGAATCTGATAGTCCATGGGTAGAGGTATAATTATTAATAAGGTATTTAACATTAGTTTTAAGATCAGGCTCATATTATTTTTTTGGAATACCTCTATTCAATCTTGATGGGTATCGAGGATGTTCTTTGGTATTAGAAGAATTAATACTTACCTGAGATTCTGCATCATCTTAAACATTCTGGGAAGATTCATCGGTTGATGGTGTTATAATAGACTCTTCTAAAGCAGCGGCATTATATTCCTATGGTACTTCATAATTCTCAAATGAACCTTGATCTAACTCTAGTTGACAAACGATAGGATATTCACTAGCTATGTTAGGTTGAGTCATATGAAGTTGATATTTTTCCTCCATGGCTTCTAGTTCTAAAAATTATATTAGCTGATCAATTTTATTGCCTTCTAATTTTAGCTCTGATTCTTCACTTAAACTCTCCTCCTGAAGAGAGGAGCTGAAAACTTCTTTGGGATAACATGGTTTGTGCTCTCGAAAGGAGAAATCTAACATTTGTGGCCCTTTTGAGCTGAATATCCAACAAAAATAGACCGTTTAGCATAAGGATCTAATTTACCACTTAAAAATTTAGGAATATGAACATATACTGTGCACACAAAAATTCTAGGCTCTAGATTAGGGGGATGCGAAAGGTGGAAATCAATTGCTTGAGAAGGAAATCGATTGATAAGATAGACAGCAGATTTAACTGCCTCTCCCCAGTAAAATCTTGGCATGTTTATCCCCAAAGAGGGAAGCATGAACAACTTTCATGATCTGCCAATTTTTTCTTTTGGCCAAACCATTTTGCTATGGTGTATATGATGCTTATCCCATTGACGAAGATATATTCCAAAGGACGTATTAAGGAACTCCATGGCATTATCAGATTGCCAAACTTGAATTTGCACTTGATATTGAGTTTGCACCATATTGTAAAATTATTTAAATGTCGTACAAGTATTTCTCTTCTTATGGAGCAATGATATCCAAGTGAATCTGGTACATTCATCAATAAAAGTAATGAAATAATGAGCTTTTGAAATACATGGAATCTTAGCAGTCCCCAAATATCATAATGTATGCCACCAAATGGTTCTGAGCATTTATTCAAGCTGGGTCAAGAAGAGATTCATTGGCTTTTTGCTAGTTCATAGATATTACACTGAAAATCTGAAACATCTAAATTAGAAAATAGACTTGGTTGAATTTTCTTAAGGTAACCAAAAGAAACATGCCCCAATCATCGATTCCATAACTAGACTTTATCTTGAGCCTTTTCCACTCCATTTGTTTGAAATGCATGACTAAATTTTTATTTCCCATCCATAGTTAGGTCCAAATAATAGAGTTTGTGTCATTTAACACCATAATTAAAAAATCTTTCAAGTTATAATGTCTTGAAAAATGTTGAATAAAGGCCAAAATGTTATAGTACAATTAAGAGATGAAGTAATTTGGCTAACTAATAAAAGATTACAGTCTAGTGTAGAAACAATTAAGACAATATCAAGTGTTAAAGTGTCAGACAATACAACAAGTTCTTCTCCTGTAACAAGAGAGGTGCTTCTATTTGTAGTTGTTATAATAGGTTGAGAGGATGTGTGAATAGTTTGTAAGTTGTCAGGATCATTAGTTATATGATCGGATGCTCCTGTGTTAATAATCCAAGTACTATTCTTAGAAGTTAGAGAAAACACATCAACCTTACCAGAGATACCTTGTTGAGTTATGTGAGCAGTGGGTGGATTTTTTTTTCTCCTGATTCAAATGGGTATCTTCTTGTGTGGTAATTGCTGCTTTACTAGTGATTTTCTTTCACAACTTTTTTGTGAAATTCCACCAGTCCGGGTATCCAATAATCTCATGGTAACATTATTTTGAATGTCCTAGCTTACCATAATGGCTACAAATAAGATTATTGATTTTCTCAAATGATGAGTTATGTTTGCCCTTTACAAAACTTTGATTGGATCCTCCTTGTGGTTTTCAATGAGCCAACATAGTGAACTTTCAAGGATTGGTCGAGCACTTCCCATGATCTATCTTTGTTGTGCTTTCTTCTTACATATGCATATGTACTCTCCAAATCTAGTTTTAGATCTTTTCGTAGAATCGCCTCATGGATTTGATCAAATTTCTGAATCAAGTTTGTTGAGAAATGTATGCACTCATAGCCTTGCACTACTTCCTCTTGAGCAATCGTTCATTGATCAATTTTCTGAAAAATTGAGACTAGTTCATTATAATAGGTAGACAAGGGTCGACCATTTTGTGTAGCAATGAAGGATTTCTTGTTTAATTCAAACAACTGAGTCTCATTTGATTCATCATAGAAGGATTTCGCAATAGGTTTCCAAATCTCCTTTGCTAGGACCAAACGAATGAATTGTTGCATTAGTTGGGGACTCATTGAATCAATGAGCCAACTTTTAACTCCGTGGTTATCAACAACCCAGATTGCGTAGTTAGATCACCAAGTGCTGATTTTCCAATTTCACCGGTAAGATATCCAAGTTTGTTTCGTGCACCAATTTACATCTCCATCAATTGTGATCATAATAGAAAATTTGTTTCGTGGAAGATTTGGTTCATCAAGGGCAATTTTAGTTGGAAAAGTTGAATTGTGTTATTGTATAATAATTTATGGTGGCTGATTATACGATACATTTTGATTTATTGTTAGGAAATTCGTGATCATAGATGAAAGAGTTTCGTCTCCCGTTAGAAAAGAATGAATTTTCAAGGTAAAGTTTATATTTGGATCAAATGAGCTATGACACCATGTTGAATTGACAAAGTAATAATTCAAGAAAGAAATAACATGTTTGTAAAATATTTTACAATAATTTATTCTTTCACTAATAGCAGTATATAATAAATGCATTATAGTCAACTAGTTACATTGGGTAACTATATATGCATGGTAACAAATAATTATATATAATTACAAAATATCCTTTATAATCATGGACTTCTAAGATCATGGGATACAAAACAATTTGTGGGATCATGTCGAACTTTATAAGTAGTTTATACGATAAAGTATAATATAAATTATACTAAAGTATAATATAGTTTATACGATAAAGTATACGATAAAGTATAATATAGTTTATACAAAACAATTTGTGGTAACAATTCAGTTTGAAGAAGTAACATTATAAGTAGTTTATACGATAAAGTATAATATAAATTAACCACCGAAATTTATTTTAATTTAAATAAAAACTTACATATTAATATTATATAGATAAAAAATTAAAAGAATATAAAAAATGAGTATATAACGAGAATAGTCAACGTGCAATGCACATCATAAGAAAAACTAATCATTTATAAAAATTCCTAACTTGTTCCTTTTTATTTTCTTTATAACAAATCTATATTATTTTTTTATTAGAAAGCCCAATGGATCAAAATAATACTATAAACTACACAAGAGGAATAGCCCTCCCCGAAACTCGCCAATTGTGAAAACATTTGTAGTCAAACAGATTCAAATTTGAAACTTCTCACTCTTTATATAAATTAATCAGACCAACTAGACCACACTTGATTAACACAAATTTACATTTATGTGTGCTTGCAATATAATAAATTGGTTTTATATATATATATAGACACACTTTACTGTTGGTTAGGTAATTCTAGCCATTTCTTGACTAATGAGAAAATTCTATATAAACTCTCAATGGGGAAAGAAAATTGATCCAAAATTCCAAATCCTACGGTTAATTGATATTTTTGCTCAGTAAAACATAACCCAACACTCTTTATCTTTAGATTTTTGCCCAGTAAAACATAAGCCGGCACTCTTTATCGTTAGTCTGTTCACTGGTACTGTATATTCACACTTGATGAGCTCGCTTCTCCCCACTAAATTGTGTGTGTATATATATAGGCCCCACTCAGTGTTAATATCTCTTCTCATCTTGTCCCCTTTTCTTGAGTGACTTTCAAAGTCTAATATTTCTTTCACCTTTTCTTGTTTCAGACAACAGTAGAATCCAATCTTTTCTTAACAAGAATGGAGAGCAAACCCAGCAATGTAGAGAAGAAAGGAAGAGCTAACCTTCCACCAAGGAGGGGACAAATCAAAGTTAAGATATATGATGATTTTTTTGAGGCTGTGAAAAGTTTAGCAGTTGGAGCAAGAACAACTGAGGAAGATGGAGGCCATGGTGGGAAGCAAGCCAATGATCACAGCTCTAGGGTACCAGCCAAATCTTGAATAAAGTTGGGATATTGTTGCGGGGGAGAGTATTATTTAGTAGCTTGCGAGAACTCACTTGTAATGTTGTGTTACTACATGTATGTATATATCTACATCTACTTTTCAGTTCTTGTAAAATCTATGTAATGTCAATTATATTTAAAAAGTGAAAATCCCCTGCTTCTTTCTCTTAAGCTTTTTCACTTTTAGAGGTTTTTTCTCCGTTTTATTAAATCTCTCTATTACTCTCTTTAATGCTCTCTCTCTCTCTCTCTCTATGCAATACTGGGTGTGCCAAAATTCCTTAGCAGTGTCATTCCAGAGTTATTCTACATGGAATGGTAGAATTTGCAAGAGGACAAAATATAATTTCATAGACAGACGGTACACGTAGTTATATGTCTGTTTTGGTGCATAATTAGTTCTTCGTAGGCTCAAATTTTTATTTTTTATTTAGTTAAAAAAATAATAGTTTTGCATATTCATTAAGAAGCACATTCAAAGATTACTTGTAAGGCTATGTTAAAAATTTTGTGAAAAATAGATTTTGCATTTTCTAGTATCAAAAGCGTTCAATAAAATTGAATGGTAAAAATATTTTTTTATCAAAAGGAAAAGTCAGGTTGGGTTTGAGAAAAATAATTTCTTCTTTTCAAAAGAGAAAGTTATGTTTAAAATGGCCACGGTCAATACAAGTCATTAATTAATGCTCATCAAAGGATCGCTATTGATTATCTTTAATCCTACGTATTAACCAAATATGGATTTGTTCTTAACATGTAGAACCCGTTTCGAACAAATGAATTTTTTAAAATTCATTTGAAAATTTAAAATTTTATGCTTGGAATAAAAAAATATATATTTAAATTCCATGAATTAAATTCTATGAAATTAAATTAACTTAGTTCAAATCCTGTTAAAATTGTTAGAATTTACAAATAAATTTCACATATTAACCCACTAACATTTATATTGACTATATTGCCCCCTCACTTCAAATATTATTGACTAAACTGTCTGCATTTATTTTTTCTAGTATTTTTTTTAAAGAGAATGAAGTTGCTATTGTATATGACTATGATTATATATTAAATTCAAATGAATTTTTAATTTTAAATATATTTTAATCTATTAATAAAAATAAAATTTAAACATTTGGAAGGAGTTAAAATTTAAAATTTAAAATTTTAATTAATTAATTATGGTGGAATATGAATGATTTATTTATATTAGTATTTTTATTAAATTATTATGTCAATATTATTTTAGGAAATAAAGACAAGTGAATTTTCGTTTAAGAATTATTTCAAATATAATTTTGTGAAATTCAATTGAATTCCTTATTTTAAATTGCAGTATACCAAACATGATAAATTTATTTATCATTTACAAATTAATTCTACAATCATAATTCATTTGTTCTAAATGGTACAGTAGTTTAGGGTCTGTTCGGTAAAATTAATTATTTTAAATTTATTGATGACAATCAGAAATGTTTATTTTGGAGTACAAATTGCAATTTTTCTTGAGGACAATGTCATTGCATAATGTTGGACCAATCAGAATCAATTGACTTTAAATGATTTATGCTCGGGGCAAATTATTCACCGAGTCATCATCAAGTAGCCTATATCACTTTCATAACCACTGCCCCTCTCTATTTCCTTTTGTACACATATATAATAAAAGTGTAGTCAAGAAAGAAGGTTTTGAATTTGGTTTCAATTGTTAAATTTTCTATAAGGATGCACACAAGACTTCACTTGTCTTTTTCTATTTCCTTTTCCTTCCTTGGGTTGGGACTCTCAGGAGATGACTCGTCAAAAGGAGGAAGCAACTATTAGGACTTCATCTATATATTATTAGACTATTCTATAGCAACAACTGGCAAGTACTTTATCATATCTAGTAAGGCTTAAAGTTGGTAAAAGAAAAAGAAGATAATAATGATTTAGGAAATTATAATTTAGAATAATATTATTAAAATTTTAGGCCTTCTTTCTTCAACATTATATTTTTTGTTACCAAACTATATAATATAATAAATGTCCATTAAGTTTATTAAAAATATTATTTTATTCAAAAGTTATGTCTTTTGAAATAAAGAGTTATGTCATTTAAAATGAAGGGTTATATCATTTCGTCTAAGGTTATGTCTTTCAAAAAAGGTAATTCTATATATAATTCTAATATCTATATATTTTAGATATAAATTATACATATAAATTCAAGTTTGGATTTTATATTTGATTGATTACTATATAGAATATAATTTTATAATCAATTTAGTATGATATTGTTGTTTTATCATGTCAAATCCCGTAAAATTGGATTTGTGATTTTAATATATTAATTATGAATTATTTATCTTTATATGTGAATACTATGTGTCCTGAAGACACAATAAGGAAGAAAATCAAAAAATCAATCGAAATTGCATTAAAGCAATAATTTTCTTCTACTAGATATTTAATAATTAAATATCCGCTTATTTTATTTATAAAACGTCAATAATATTTTATTTTTTTTTGAATATGCTTATGCAGTGGCATCATAAAAAAATTATTATAATATATCAATTGCGGATTTTAAATTAGTTTCAATCTTTTAGTTATTTACATAATAAGATTTGTTTTCATTTTCTGAAGTGAATGAAATGGTATATCATAATAAATAAAAAAATAATGACATATTTATCATCATGATATAAGAGATGTCATGAAATGCAATCCACTCAATTGAATTTATTTCATTATCTGAAGTGAATATGATAATATATAATATTAAGTGTGAGTGAGAATAATGACAATAATATAATATTATTGTCATTAAAAATATATTAATAAGATCATTATTGAAATATTGATTCTTATAACTGTGAAAATCACAAGTAATCAAAATAAATTTTACTAGAAGTGGCAAAAGATAATATGGTATATTTGATTACGTATTTATTGTACACTAGAATATATGAAAATAAATTTTGATTTTGATTTTGATTTTGATATTAAAAGCCTCTAAAGAGCAAATATATTATTTAAAGAAATGATTTTCATGCATTATATATCTTGTAGAAATTTATTTTTGAAAACATTCGCAGAAATGAATATCATATAGAGATAATAATTATATAAATATAATTGTAAATTAGAATTTTATAAATTCAAATATTTTTATTATTTGGTAATGATCGACTGAGCTATTTCAGATCAATATTGATGTGAAAATGAACTAAATCCTTACATAGATATTTATTAAAGAATAGAAAGTTTCTTCATAACTAATAATTTTTAATGGTTGTGTTCTCAAAAGCAATTTTTATGATAACAAACTCTCTATTTATATATAGAAATATTACTATTTTCTACAGTAGTAATTATTCGCATCAACCCAACAAAATTTTATATCCAAATTTGTTGATTATTATAGATTCCAATATTAAGGGGAGAGAATAAGCAGCTAAAAATGTTAATTACTGAAAATAATAATATTATCCAATTTTGATCATTGCATAAGATTGTGTGAACTAGAAGTTCTAAAGATATTTACTCAATTGCTAAACTCCTATTAGAATTAAAGTTCTTGAATGATAAACAGTTTATATTAATAAATCTATTGCACGCCTGAAGCGTGGTAGACTGATCAGTTTCAAGAACAAAAATAATTGAAAATAAAAAGGAGTAAATATGTTATATTTTCTAGAAGAGATCTTGGATATAACTGATAAATAATTTTCAAAAAAAACTTAGGTACCTAAAATCAATAAATTTGATGAGAATAATAAAATTTCGATAAGTTATGTCATATCAAGGAAAAAATGGGCTCGATATAAAATAAATATGACTATTTTTAAACATACTATAATACTTAATATTATGAAGAATTATGAGAATCTTGAATATAAGTACTATTGGGGCATATAAAGATAAAATAATTATCTATTTTATATGGTTCATTTGATATAGATAACTATATGAAAATTTTTAAGGGATTTAAATTACTTGAAGCACAAAATTCAAATTCTCGAGAAATTATATAGAGTTCTATATATATTACTTGACAATGATAATCCTTGAAGGATTAAAACATGCTTGAAGCATACAAATTGAAACCCTTGGAAATGTATTCGAATAAATTATAAAGATTTTTACACATATTAAGAAAATCTGATGCGGTATAATCGCCTTAAAGATATAGTTGAGCAAGTATCATGTGATATATGGTGAAAAACAAGATATGACGTAATCCATTGTGTTTTTATTCTTCTTAAATGAAATATATGAAAGTCCCTGAAGGATTTAAAATGTCCGAAGCATATAAAAGATTTTTGTATAAATTAAAATAATCTAAGCGCATGTGGTACAATCACTTCAGTAAATATATATATAATAAAGGAAGGTTACATAAATGATCTAATTTATCTATATATACTTTTATAAAAAATTCTACATCTGAATTTGATGTTATTACTGTGTAAGTTGATAATATAAATCTCATTGGATTCCAGTAAAGTTCCAAAATGCAGTGAAGTATTCAAACAAGATATTTGAAATGAAAGAATTCGAATATATAAAATTTTGCATCATTCCTAAAGAGGGAACATTCTTTAAACGAAACATATGTCCATTAATCAGTATGTATAATATAAGGGATTGAAATAATTTTATATGGAAGTGAATTAGAATTTCAAAATTTATAAATTAAATAATATATAATAATAATTGCTATGGAGATAAATAATATAAAATTTCACTTAAGAAATGTTAAAAATACAGTGAGTACAAAATTTTAGATTTCAATTTATAAATTAAAGTTTTTGAAATTTATACAATATGGACTATTTAAGTAATAAGTTTTAAACTTCAACTAAAAATTCTAAAACAAAATAATATAAAAAATTTTAATATGTGTGTTTGGACTTTAATGTGATTTGACATTTCAAACAAAATAAAGTTAAAAGTTAGACATCATAAATTAAAAGGGAATTTCAAAATAAAAGTTATTTTTTTTTTAAGTAAAAACTACAATTTACATAACACAAAATTTTTATTATAGTGACTGCAAAAATAAATTTTGCAAGAAAATAGATTCATTTAAAATTAAAATATCACAAATTTATTAATTGTCATAAGTTATATTTTTCATAACTTGACTAACTAAGATTTTAAATAGATATGATATTTATTGGCATGTGAAAATAAATGATCTAAAAATTTGATTATACACAATAGAAAAATTAGTTTAGCATTAGGAAAAAAAGGAGATTTTCATTCAAAAATTAAATTATATAATTTAACTTTCTTAATTTTGTTTAGAAAGGGATTTTATTAAAAGATATAAAACGTCATATATATTTAATATAGTTTTAGTTGCATAAATAAATAATAATATTTAATAATAATATTTAATAATAAGATAAATAAAAAATATAATTACTTAATAAAATTTTAAATAATTTATTTTAAATATATGTACTTGATATTAGATGATTATTATTTTAAAATATTTATTTTTTATAATATTTTTAGAAAGTATATTTTTAGATTGATACGACTAAATCATGGTGTTATTTTAATAATAAAAAAAATTAAATATTAGATAAAGAATAAATAGCTTGCTTCATAACCTATTCTATAAGTTACAGGTTAATTAGATAATTTTAGATCTAATAATTTATATTTAGTATTTTAAATCTAATGGAAAGAAAAGTTTTGTATCAATAGACAAATATTAAATTCTTTATTATAATTTTATTTTTAAAACTCATTTAAATTTACAATATTTATTTCAAATTTAGATTCATAATGTATCTAAATTATTATAAAAAGGTATCAATTATTTCTATTATGTTAAATTTAGATATAAACGATAAAATCAATATTTTTATTAAATTTCAAAAGAAAATATTTATCTATTTATAACTAAATATAAGGGTTAATTATTTTTATTAATAAAAAATTTTTTAATATAAAATTAGTAAATTAAAAACTTATCAAGTAATTTAATAATAATAATCATCAAATAATATATAAATATCGGCACGCAAAAGTATGGAATTACGACTAGATATTTTATACTTTTAAAGTCTATAGAGGTTATAAAATAAGGACTGGCGTCAGTTATAACCTAAGATACGTGAACACTTTAATAGTTCTTTAAAGTTTAACGTACTCATATTATATCCGTACGGACACTGATATCTCTGGACATGCGTCGAACACTTTAAAAATGGTTTTCTATTATTATTTTATTTTAATACCTTTAAGAATATTTTAAGAACACTTCTAAAGATATTGTAGGGACATATTGAAAAATTAGAATATGGAATATCATTCGGGATTAATTTGATTTCTTTAAAAAATATTTTAATTCTTTAAATTGTCAATTTATCTCTAAATAATCTAGAGATGCTATGACTTTCAATAGTAATGTTAATTTTAAGAATTGAACTAATTATATTGAAATAAAAAATTAAATATCTTTTATTTTATATTTATAATTTATTATAAATAATTATTTATTATTTGAATTATTAATAAATTATATTTATTTACTGTAATGTATCTAAGTGTATAAGTGTCCTTTTTTAAAAATTATTGTATTCTGTGGCCATATCCTATCGTGTTCTATGTCCCGTGTTCGTTTGTGTGTAATCTACCTAGTACTCATGCTGAAGAATGAAACGACTCGGGTTTTAGTTTTAGCTTCCTATCATCTCTATCATTTGTAACTTTGAAAAAAAAAATAATAATAGAGCGTATAAAATTATAAATTTTAAAGTTAAAAAAAAAGAAAAAACCCAATCTACCAAATAATTTCTTTTGGCTTTAATTACCTTAAACCAATATACTATGTTGAGCAAATATAGGTGCTCTTTTAGAAATATATTAGTGAACCAATGAAGAAAGAATCAAATTCAAAGAAGGAAGTTAAGCTAAGCTTGACCTAATCTTGTTCTATTATATTTGCTTAGTGGCTAGAGATGATGTGTCCTCATAACATAAAATCCATACATGATTCTATGGTGGCCTCCCTCCATGATGTGTAGTTTCTTAATACCTTATGAAGAGGATCACAAAAATTAATGTCCATATATTTTGGATGATGAATTGTTGAAAAGCTAATAATTATATTCTAATGGGTTTGTGGGTCCATTGGCATGCAATTTGGGGAGCTATTTTTCCATGTGAAAATAATGGAATTTCATGGGAAATTTTCAAACATTTGAGTCTGGTCACATTTCAGACAGCCCATCAATATCTTTATAGACTTCAGAATGTTACATCATTTGGCCTATGTCATCTGCTTCAACAGTATCTGCATGGAATATAGTGAGCCTCATTTTTTTTTTTACCAAGAAAAAATTAGAATATAATCTTGGAATTAAATAATATGATTGCTAATTTATCATGTAATCTTTTATTAGCTTTGCTAGATATAAAATAAAAATTTATTTCATTTTTAAAAAATAAAAAATAAAAACTCATTTCCCATTTTTTTAGTGGATAAGTCACTTTCTTGTCACACCATTTTGACTATGGATTTTTAGATGGTGAATTTGAGATGCATGCATGTACTCTCATTACCACAGCTCTCTTTCTTTTTCTTTTTTTTTTAAGAAAAAATAATTTTTGCATTAACTTGAATTATAAAGAAAAAAAAAAGACATTGTGTGATGGATTTCCACATTTGCAAACGAACATAATTATAAGAGAATGAGCGTCTAAATTCGTTTGCCTTGCCTCTCTACTCACCTAACTGTCAATGGCATTTATCATGATATTATACTACAATTAGAAAGTAATACTTACTGGTATGTTAAACATCAATTTACAGAGTAAAGAATAAGAAGAATAAATAAATTTCTTAAAATTTTTATTTTAATATAAATGTTGGTTCAAACATCATTGGATACATTCAACATAGGTCAATAAAAATTTCAACTGAAAAACAAAAAATTATATTATATTCACTAAATGCTAAAAAGACAAGTGAATATGTTTGGTCCAAGAAAATATTAAAACATTCAATATAATAACTAATAACTGACAAATGTCTATGTTCTTTAATGAGTGCACACTGTTCCTAATTTCAAAAAGGATATAGTGTAGTTTTCTTTTTTTTTTTTCCTATTATCAACCAAACAAAATCATCACTAAAATTTACAAGCAAAATAAGAAAAAGAAATAAATGGAAAATTGTACTTTTGATTCCATAAATAATATTTTATAAATATTATTCTTATCCTACCACTTTCTTCTACTACATTAATCATATAAAAAAACCCATTTCAAAAGTTTGACTGACATCTGTTATTATCTTTTTAAGGAGAAGACCCATGAATTCTTTTCATTAAGAAGGGAGGGATTCACCAATAATCTTATACAATATTATTCTGTATTGTCTTTTCTTTTCTGCCAGCTAATTGGCAATTTACCAGAAGAAGAAAACAAAACAAGGAACAAAATTTTCTTCAAATAATAATAATAAGGTATATCTGTAGCTGTAAAAATTAATTTAAAAATAGTATTAATATTAGTAATTTCACTGTTCAGATTCTGCAACAGAACATGCAGCCTGGCTCAAAAACACATGACCATCTGCTATAACATGAATGAAAATTCAAAAAGAAAAAAACAAATAAATTGTTAAAGGTTTACTTTTTTCTGATAAAATATGAAAGGAACTTAGAGTTTGCAATATTCAATCCCAGTAATTATAATCTTTATTTTCTTACAACATTGCCTTTACCAAACAAACTACCATCTCCAATCTAATATGCTTCAGTGTTAAAAATCATATGATCTGAAACTATAGCTTACAGAGGCTAGATTATATTATTTATGTGAATAAAGAAATCAAAAGAAAAGAAAAAGAAGAGGGATGGATTAATAGCAGACTCTATCATTACTAGAGTCAAGAATCTGAAGTGTAAGTAATTGTAGGACCTGAGCTTCCTTTGTCACCATCTCTCTTCTTTCCAATTCCAAATACTGACACTGCATTCTTTACTTTCTTCCCCAGTTCTTTAAAAATCTTGGCTTTAATTTGACCTCTTGGTGGTGGAACTCTAACTTCTGGCCTTTTTGGAGGGTTCTTGAATTGATCTTCCATTTTCTTGAAGTGAACTATTCAAAAGTTAAACAAACAGAGGAACTCTGTTTTGAAGCAGAGTAAGAAACAGAGGAGACGTGTATTAAAGTTTAGTTTGATAGAGGAAATAAAGAGAATTAGACAGTTCCAAGCCTATGAAAAGGAAGATAAAAGAGAAAGATTTAGTGGGTGATCAAGGAATTGGCGATGTTGGGTAGCTATAATATAATATATAAATTCAACATGTTGAACAGGGAAGGAATACTCTTGCTGGGTCAGAAGCATTCACAGAGTGTGAAAAGAAGCTTCAGTTCAACTAGAGAGAGTGGAAAATGTGGGTCTTCGAGCAAGTAGTATTAGACATCAGACAGCTGTTTTTTTATTCAATTTATGTTTTAGGATTTAGGATTTGAAGTGTCACACACCAGACAAACAGAGGGGGTATTATGTGGATTTTGTAATATTTCTAAAAGCCTCCTTGGTTGGCCCAAAGTATCTCTCGGTGTTGACTGCTTTCCTACAAATCTATAAGTTCTGTTCGGCATACTTTATTTAAATATTAGACCTTTAAATATGTAATCCACCTTAAAAAATTTAACTCAAATCTTGAATTCATTGTTAGGAAAAATTTAATCTCACTCAAGAACACATCCGTAACCTTTTTTATTCATTGCTTGATGAGCTAAAATAACTCTATGCACTATACAATATAAATAGCCTTCCTTTAACTCACAAAATTATTGAAAACACTTGTAATTGAGAGAGATCAAATTCGCTTAAAACTCACCAAATTATAGAAAACACTTATGATCGAGAGAGATCAAACTCGAATCTCTCACTCTTCAGAAAAATCAAACCGTTTTCTTTTATTTAAAAGACATATCATTTATTAATAGAAATTGAAATAAAAATGTATCATTACAAATTTGAAAAAGAAAATTACTTTTTTAGTCCTATTTTAACATATGGTTGTATAATATCACATCAAAGGCCAAAATTAAAAGACAAGGAATGATAATCTCAAATTGAAAGTATAAATTTTTTATACGTAGTTCCAGGCAATAGATTTATAGGTGATTCAAGAAAAATCGTAAAAGAATGCCAAAAAAAAAAGGGAGAGAGGGATGAGTCATCATTGCCGGTCACACAAGATGCCATCTCATAGAAGGTTTCTGGGACGAGTCATTAAAAAATTCAAAATTCAAAGTTTCTAGAAGATGGAGTTGATGTTTAACAGGGATCAGCTAAACCCAACGCTGAGTCACCCTGTAGTGCCAACCAATCACCAAATGGCTCTAAGTCTGAATATGGAAAATAAGAAACTTATTATTCATTTGACTATAGAGTCAAAATTGAATATAGGAAAAGACAATACAAACCACAAGGCCAAAAAGAAAAGCTCCCATCAACTTGATGAGCTTATTCTCTTTGTTTTCAATTATGTTAAGAATCATGATCTTAAGCTCATCAATTTTAGGCACAATGCATAAATTTGCTTCTAAAATTTATGCAATTTATCTCGTCGCATCTTCAAATTTGCAATAAATCTATTATGGTCTTATATTTCCATATTTTGGTAATAATTATACTTATCGCCAAAATAAAATAACTTTGGTAAAATTCTATTATAACCCTGCACTAAAATGTGAATATGTAAGGTATGATAGATACTTTACAAATTTAAAGGTGTCAAAAAACAAATCGTGTAAACTTTAGGAGCAAAACTATGCAGAGCGAGAGGCCTCTCATACACACCATCGTTTAAACTCCATTAATCTAAACACATTTACATTGTTTGACGTTTTGAATGAAAAAAAAAAAAGTATAGACAAGGGTGGTGGAAGTTATTGATTATGTCTTGGGATTACTATATATAATAATATTATTAAATCATACCATCAATAGTTAGATACTTCAAAAGCTCAGTCAATTATCATTTAATCATCTCATGGTTGACAAATTTGGACAAAAGTTCCATTTTTTCATGATCTCTTTTCAAGTGCATTGGAAATATAGAGAACTCATTGGATTGCAGGTGAGATATTCAAGTCATTTTCCAAATACTACCTAAAAGATTAAGCTCACATCTTCAATCAACCAACACAATAGTGTAAAAAAAAGTTTTATTTATTTTAAAATATAGATCGTTTTTCAGTGATTATTTATCCAAAATATAAGTCGTTTTGAATATTTTAAAAAATAATAAATGATATTTTTTCCGGTATTTATGTTGAAAAAATTAGCTATCTTCACAATAATTTAGTTACGAGAAGAAAAAAGGTATCATTGCAAGTTACCTTTAATTTTGAAATAGAAGTAATTTGATCAACTTTTGAATTGATGGGTTGCCACCACGAACTGAGAAGTAGGGTGGCAACGAGTAGAGTTCGGGCGGATAGTGCAATCCAAATCTAATTCTATTTTCAATCTCTGTATTCTATTTAATATCTTATCGTATATGAAATATTATACCTATTTGAAATTCAATGGTTTTGGATATACATGCAGGTGCCTGTTTTCTGTGGGTATCTATAGACATCCATTAGACATGGATACGCATTTATTCACTGACTCATATTTTTTAAAAAATTAGATTATATTAGATTAAAAAAATTAAAACATTTATCCAATATAATACATAAAAAATATGATAATAAATTAATTTATAAATAAATATTCAAACAATGATGAATTTTAATTTCAAAATTGTTCTTCTCATTATAAATAAATATTTTAAAAAATATATATAAATATTTGAATATTTGATCATTTTAGAGGCTATTGGAGTTTGTATCTGTATAGGATTTAAGGTAAAATATTGTAATTGTATAATTAAGAAAAGAATGATTATTTAAGTTATAATATTTATTGCATTTGATCTATTTTATTTTTATTTTATATTGTTCTTTCAAATTTTTATTTCTATTTTTAATGGGATAGATTTATTATGACAAACATAAAATTCACATTCAGTATTCTTTTTATTTTATCCCTTTTTACTATAATAAATAAATAAATATAAATATGTACTTCGTTGGGTTTTTAAATTTCTCAAAACCAAATAGCTAATATAATGTTTGATGATTTGTGAATTATCTTTCCTAATTTCTCATATATGTTTTTAATATTAAAAATTATTAAATAATAAAAGGACAATATTGTACAAATTGAAGTCATAAAAATAGAATTATTAATCAGTAATAAAATGACATTATTATAATTAAAAAATGTCGAAAGGCAGAAGTGAAAATATGGTATTATATTAAGGATGATTTCATTCTTAATATAATAATGTCATTTATTCATTCAAAACGCATAATAAATTCAATGGATGATTTCATTATAATTGCTATTTTTTATATTGAATAAATATTGGATTTTTATTAAATAGTGTTTATCTATGAAAAAAACCTTACGGAATCATAATTAATAAAAATGAATTAAATAATATAGCTACATTAATAAATAGAATTAAAATATTAATTTTTGTTCACTAAAATTTTATTTGATTAAAATTAAATATTCTTTTTCCTCATCTAAGTTGAATATATGAAAATTTTAAAAAGAAAAAATAATTAATTAACTATATAAGTTGAATTACAATAGGCTAATTGCAATGATTAATTGTGCTAATTAATATTTGAGTTCATTACTTGAGAATTTCAAAAAAAAATTATAATTTCACTTTTTATTTTTTAATTGAAAATAAATAAACAAATTATTTAAATATAAATTGCCTACCTTAATCATGAGGTAGCTTCGTGTCACGACCCGTTTCCATGGGTCGGACCGGCACTAGGACCTGGGTAAGCTTAAGGCCCCCGAGGCCCGTAGTAAGCCTAATCTCTGATTTCAACACCATAATTACATGAAAATATTCTACAAGTTGGCCCATTATATTTT
>CANUEX010151246.1:0-30002 GCA_948099535.1 Jatropha multifida | reverse complement strand
AATATGGGCTTACTATTCCGATAGTCAAATGATAATAGGGATGAGTTGTGATAGTTTAGGCTTACTACGGGCCTCGGGTGCCTTAAGCTTACCTAGGTCCTAGTGCCGGTCCGGCCCACGGTTTTGGGTCGTGACATATATTTTTTATATTCAAAATCAAAAACCTAGAAATAACCTCCCTTTATATTACATCCTTTAACCTCCTAAAATTAAATAATATTATAAATTATAAATAAAATAAAATCAGCAACAACTTGCTATAAAGGTGCCGGATATTGCAAATAAGCTGCCTTGGTGCCTTTCAAAGCGGCCATCGAAGCCATTGGAGCAGCCATAGTGACGCCTGTAGATAAAAAATAAATAAAAAAATCAATAAAAACTTTGAGCTAATAAATAAATAACCATACCATATGCTTATAAATTAAATACAAAACATAGAAGAGAAAGAGATTGCAAGTGCAACTTGTAAAGAGATTATGAAAAAAGTAAAAGAAACGTATAAATATACAGAGAGGTAGATATCTGATAAGAAAATCTAAAGTTGTAATCTATTTAATTGCAATCATCTTAGTTTAAAAAATTCAAACTAATGATTATCTAAACATATCTATTAAACTTATTCTAAATAAATTTTAAAAATATATTCAACAACCAATCAAATTTGTAAAAAAATATAATAAAATTTTAATAATACATAAAATTTTAAAAGTCATAGCTCGATTTTAGGTAGTGTATAATTTAAACAACACAAAAATCGTATTTTGAGGTTAATATAGTGATATAAAAATAAAATTCAACAATTAACTATTAAATTGTCCAATCACGATATAGAAAAAAAAGAAAAAATTTAAAATTTTCTAAAAAAAGAAAAACTGGACAGAGAGAGAGAGCTTGGACAAATAGATGTAATCCTGCTCATCGTATCACCGTTCAAACCTCTGCAGAAAACAATACCCTGATTCCGAGTCCTGCTTATGATCTATGGTTTCAAAAACATCAGATGCTTTATTCCTGGATGCTTTCCTCTTTAACCGAAGAAGTTTGTCCATATATCATTGGCCTTATCTCTTCTTTTGCTGTTTGGGAGGCTCTTGCTAAGGCTTTTGGATCTATTTGCCAAAACGGACAATTCCAGATGCATATTCAACTATACGAATTAAAGTAAAATAATATGTCCATATCTAAATATCTTCAAAAAGCTAAAAAGCTCATGCTGATAACTCAGTACCGCTTGTAGAGTTATTTCCTTGGCTGAATTTAATGCGATTATACATTGCAACATCGATTCAGAATATATAGTCTAATTGCTGCTCTTAATACTTGCTCAGAACCCATTAGTTTCGATGAATTACGTGGTCAATTGGTTGCTCATTAGATTTTAATCGAAAGTGCCATAAAGCCTGTTGCTAATATGGTTGGTGCAAACCACTCTCCTATTTTTCCCACTCCCAGTAATCGCCTGCCTTCCCTTTCCTATCGTCCACAATAGAACTCTTTTTATAATTCTTATCAGCCTCGTCCTCGTTTTTCCTCAGCCGCGGTCCTTGCCAAATCTGTGGCATGAGCAACCATTCAGCTATTACTTATCGCAGCCGTTATGCTCGTTGTCATAATGGGCAATTTTCACAGCAGCAACATCAATCCAGTCCCATGCCTACTGTGGATTACTTAACTGTTGCAACACCTTCATCTTCTCAACAACCCATTATGTGGTTTCCAAACACAGTGGCGAACTATCATATTACTCCAGAAATTTAGAGTCTTAGTGCTGTTAATGCGTATGCAGGATTCAATCAACTTCATGTAGGTAATGGTCAGGGCTTCAGATCTCTCACACTGGTATGGCATCACTTCAAACTCCTTCGAAATCTATTTACTTACAAAATGTTTTATGTGTTCCAAAGATAGTTAAAAACCTGCTTTCTATTCAAAAAGTCACAACTGACAATTCTTGTTATTTTGAATTTTTGCCTTCTTAATTTCTTGTTAAGGATCAATGCAGTCACAGGTTCCTGATGTGCGATCCTAGTGAGTCTGGAATTTACACTCTTCGATAGATGCCTAAGGCAGTTATGACGGCCACGGTTCCAACACTTGATGACTGGAACACTTGTCTTGGTCACCCAAATGTTCAAAAACTTCGGTCTTTTGTTCATGATCATCATTTAATTAGTTCCACAAAAAGATTGAGTCCTTGTGCTGGTTGTAACTTAGGAAAATTGTCTCGTTTGTCTTTGGCTTCTATTGAATACACTAGTACTGCATCTTTTCAAATTATCTAGGACATGTTACTTTGTTTTTTTGTCGATGATTTTACTCTTTTCACATGGGTTTATTTTCTCAAATACAAGAGTGATGTTCATTTTATTTTTCTCCATTTTGAAACGTGTGATTGATAGCTACTTTCAAGCAAAAATAAAAGCTTTTTATTCTGATTGAGACGGTGAATATTAAAAACTAAATAAATATTTTCAACAAACTAGCATTGTTCATTGTTGCATATCCCTACACGCATGAACAAAATTGAATTTCAGAACAAAAAATACGACAATTGGTTGACACTTGTCTTACTTTATTAGCTCATGCAAACCTACCTTTCAAATAGTAGAACTTTGCTATTGAATATAGTGCCATTTTAATAAATGTTTTGCCCTCCAATGTTATAAAACAAAAATCGCCTTATCAGTATTTATATAATCAAAATCCGAACTACCTTGCCTTTAAGCCTTTTGGTTGTTTGATTTTTCCTTCGTTAAGGCCTTATAATTAGCATAAATTTCCTTTTCAGACTACTCCTTCTGTTTCTCTTGGTCAGAGTCCCAGTCACAGTGGTTATCGTTGCCTTGATAAGGTCACTGGTCATATCTATTTGGCTCGTCATGTCCAATTTAATTCACAGGAATTTCCTTTTCATCACCCTATGTCTGGTTCATCAAGCACGGTAATTGACTCCTCTTGGCTACAGGTGTCTATGCAATTCTTGCCTTCCTTGGACCCTGCATCATTCCCTGGTATGTCCCTTCTTCCTTTATCATCTCTTAATATTTCTTCGCCTGCCTCTCCTCAACCATCATCGCTACCACGCACATCTCCTATTCCCACCACTGTTGATTCAAATATCTCGTCTGACCTCTCTCTCCTGGTCCATCTTCCTGCCTCTACCAATGCGGCCACCCTTGCTCTCGAACATAATCCACAGTCATCTCAACGTACCCATACCATGCAACTTTGACCCTCTACTATGGCTAAAAGATAAGCCAGTCTTGCAGTAATTATCTATTGGAGGAACCTAAAATAGTTTTGCAGGCTAAGAAATTTTAGGAATGGAGGGATGCTATGCAACGAGAACTGAATGCCTTGTATCAAAACCAAACATGGAGTTTAGTGCCAAGTCTATCTAATACAAATGTTATTGATAGTAAGTGGATTTTTTCAAATTAAAAGGAAGGCGGATGACACTATTGAATGGTATAAAGCTTAACTTGATGCAAAGGGATACACTCAACAATCTAGCATTGATTATCGAGATACTTTCTCTCCTATGGTGAAATTCACAATGGTTCATATCGTTCTCACTCTAGCCACAATTCAGGGCTGGTCGATTCATCAACTTGACATCTCCAATGCCTTCTTACACGGACGTCAGTTGGATACATGGAGCAACCTCGTGGGTATATTGATTCCTCTAAGCTTGACTTTGTATGCAAGTTGTTTCGTTCCCTCTATGGCCTTAAATAGGCTCCTAAAGCTTGGTTTTAACGTCTCTCCAATTTTTTTGTTAAGTCTTGGCTTTCATTCTTCGACGATAGACACGTCTCTTTTTGTGCTTCTCTAAGGTACATTAAAGTTTTATATATTGATCTATGTTGATGATATTGTGATTACATGTTTCGATTCTTCAAAATTGCATTGGTTACTCACAAGGATCAAATAGCAGTTTTCAGTTTGCGATTTAGGCACTTTAAACTATTTCTTTGGTATTGAAGTTCAACAGGTGCCTACCGGTATTTTATTGACTCAATCAAAATATGTCTCTGATCTTCTTAAAGAAACAGACATGCAAGATTGCAAACCATGTGCTACTCCTATGGGTGTCACTCCAACTTCAAGCAAATTCATGGGTAAGCCACTATCAAATGTTGAACCGTACCGAAAAATAGTGGGTTCTTTACAATATTTGACATTAACTCAGCCTGATATTGCATTTAGTGTAAACAAATTGGCCCAATTTATGCATTGTGCTACCGATCTTCATTGGCAAGCAGTCAAGCGACTATTCTATAGACAAGGGTTTATTGATTACCAAGCGTATATTTATTGTTAAAGTTGTTTACTTTTAATTATCCCTTATACTCTCATACCCTATATAAATACCTCATACTCTATCAATGAAATACAAATTCACGATTCCAAAAATATTTTCTCTCGTTAAATTTCAAAAGTGATCATAAAGTACTCATCTCCCTCCATTTTTGCTATTTTCATTTTCTAGGTTTTATGTTAGAAATTGGAGATTTTATGCTTGATGCTTGAATTGTGTGAATTGTTGATTTAAATATGCTCGTGGGTGGGATTAGAAGCTGTTTTTTGACCCTTTCCATCTTCCATTTGTATTTGACCCTTTCATGAAAATTATAGGTCTACTTCTTAGCTTTCCAACCCATCCTCTTGTGTCCAATTTAGATACTTATAACTCAACTTATTATTTAAATACCAAAATTGGTTTTGTCATGGCATCTGGCCAGATTATGTCTTGTATCCTTCACAAACGTTGTAGATTTATTTCTTAGCTTTCCAATTCATCCTCTTGTGTTCAATTTAGATACTTGTAGCTCAACTTATGATTTAAATATCAAACCTAGTTCTGTCATGCCAGTCCACTTTGATATCCGAATTGATGGTCTATTTTTGATAGTAAAATGGCAAGTTTATATTTTGTGAAAGTTGTTTCTAGATATCTTAAGACTTCTTTGGATTTGGATTTGTTCAATTTAAGTTCTTGAATTTATAGAAATAAAATAAATATTGAATTTGGATTTGTCCAATTTGAGTGCTTGGATTAGTAGAAATAAAACAAACACTGAATTTGGATGTACTAAATCAGGTCTCAACTGTTGGTCTATATTCTTGGCTTTTTTTTACCATATTAGAGATTGATCTGGACTATTTTTCCTTCATACCATTTGTAGCATTTGTCTTAGCTTGCTAATGAATTAAGTTGCACTCAATTTGTAGAACTATAGTTCAAGTTATGCTCTAAAAACACAGCAAAGGTCAACGATATAAAATGCTGGAAATTTATTGATTTGGAGCATTTATTCACAAAAATCTAAAAATCTTGTTTGATTTATAAACACACCTTAATCAAATGAATTATAAATAAAATTACTTAAGAAATAATGAATTTAGTGGGAGTAAATATATATATATATATATATTATATTTATCACATAGCCCATGGAACTTACTTGTTTAGCATAATAGTATGATTATTTGTATTTAAGGAAGATTGTGATGGAATTCTTTTATAAATATATGTGTTAAATATGAAAAATGACTTCTATGGTAAGAATTTCCTATATTAAGTCATTATGCAAAAAGCATGAGTTTCATGATTTATGTGAATTGTAAATTCAGAATTTATGATGATTTTGAGCACATATAAGTGATAATGGGACTTAAAGTATGATGCTAAGATTAATTGAGTTTAAATGGCATTATGAGGACCTCTTATGAGAAATTTTCCTATGTATGATTATGTGAAGGAATGTTATGTATCCTAAGTGTCTTTATGCTATTAATGAATAAGGAATCTTGATTTTTTTTTTTTGTGATGTTCAATATGTAGTATGAATGTGATATGACTATCCTTATTATATCATGAGAACTTATAAAACTCCTATGACTTAAGTCATAGGTAGTTTTGGAAAAATGCTAAGTAAATGCATGTTTTGAGTGTGTTTAAGTTTATTTTTATATATTATGTGTTTCGAAAGAATTTATTATGATCCTAAGAATGGTTTCTATGACTTAAATGTGCCTATGATTGGAAATGAGAGGAAACTTGGATTTATACCATGAGTTTTGCATGTTTTGACACATGAGTGTGCTTATATGTGTTTGAGAACTGCTTAAATTGAATTAGTTGGTGATTATAACCTTAAAAAAAATGACATTTAAGAAAAAAATTTCCTATGTTAAGTTTACAATGCTAAGGTGTGGATTTCATGGTTTATTTGAATTCTAAACTAAGCACCTTTGATGATTTTGAAGAATATTATATGTGTTTGATGTGTGATTTGATTTATTCTGTTTTATAAGCATGCTCGACACATGATGTCATTCTAATATTAGCTATGATCATATGCTAGGCATGTGGGTGCCTTCTATATAAGCGGACGCGCTCTATCTATTTCTATTAGGTTTTTAAAGATCCTCTGATTCTGTTGGCTCTATAGCCATTCTAATTCTGATTTTGAAATCTTATCTGTTTCATTTTTTTCTAAGTGTATATGAGCCCTAATAGTAAAATATTTAAAAGAATCTAACCTAATAACGTAATATCTCATAATATATGTACTTATGTATTATAACTCATTTGTGTGATTCACATGTTTGAAATTTATAGTTTATGTGACTTGTGTTTTAATAAGACTAAATGATATGATGATAACTAAAAATAGGTGGCTATACCAATAAATGGAGCTAAGTACTAGGCTTATGTGAAACCCAAACCTAAATATTTAGTATTAACATATAATAATAAAATATATTTAATAAAATAATTAGACTCCTAAAACAACTCTAATTAATAAATAATTTAGGACTTAGAGTCTTTATTCTATGCAGATTACTCGGACTCCACTATATATATTCTAAATTTACCCCAGAGACAAACTAATTCACAATTTACACTACCTCAAATTCAGAGAGTTTAACAATTGGTGCAATGAGCATGAAACATACCTTCAATCTTTTTAACCCTAGATAATCCCCATAATTTTTTTTTCGACCCTCATGGTTGCCAACCCACTAAAAAACCTAACACCAAAGGCCAGGGCAACGCCCACTACGAAGCTAGCCAATAGTTTACTTTCACTCTTCCCTCTACTACTGATCCCTAGGTTACGACGGCCCTTGCCCAAGCTTACTCTCAATTCACTACAGTATTGAAAGGCCTCTTGGAGAACCCCATACCTAATGGAAAACTCATCCTAACCTCTAAATCCGTGAACCCTCCCCACCAAGAAGATAAAACCCATCCACCTTCCCTTAAACTCCCAAGCCATTCAATATCTGACTGATAACAAGAAGCAGTATCAAAACCAGATCTCAAGGGAATCAACCCCTACAATCAGGAGATCAACCATAATCAAATATTAGATGAAGCGAATCTTAGGGATATGGTCAAAGAGCTAGTTGGGGAATATAGAGAATCAAAGGAGAATGGAGACTATGGACTTTGACAGGATTCACCATTATCACCAAACATCTTAGCCACAACCTTTCCTCCAAAATTTAAGCTCACCACTTTCTAATCTTATGATGGATGTTCTGATCCAAGAAGTCACCTGGTGACCTTTCGAACCATAATGTATTTGCAAACCAATTTGAAAGATCTAATGTCTAAATTTTTCCTAATCACTCTTAAAGGGGAAGCACATGAGTGGTATCAAACGCTTAAAACGGGATCCATCCACTCTTTCTCGCAGTTAGCCATAGCATTCCGAGCCTGCTTCATAACTTGTATCTCATCCAAGAAGATTTCCTCTAATCTAGTAGATATGAAGGGAGAAGAAGGAAAAACTCTAAGGCAATATGTGTCTAAATTCCAAAGGATGGCGATGCAGATGGAGAATCTGAACAATGAGGCAGTTGTCAGCGCAATGGCTAAAAATTGCAAATACAATAAGTTGTTTGAAAGTTTGAGTATAGATCCTCCCTCATATTTTGTTGAACTCATAGAACGAGCTCATAAGTATACTAAGCTGGATGAAGCCTATGAGGCTCAGCAACATAAATCGACCAAAGAGGAAGGCGCAAGCCTCGAAGACACTTGCCCCTAGTGAGAAGGCGATCGCACTGTAGAAGATCGCCCATCCGACCTCCATGTGCTAGTTACTATGTTCGAACTCCATACATAAGAGATAACGAACCCCAGAGAGACAAGGGATTCACCCTAGTGAACAGACCACGTTCGGAGATCTTATCATGGATTAGAGAATAAGGTGACTGAATCCAATGCTTTTATCCTAGAAAGATGAGGGAAGATGCTTCAAACCATTAGGATAACAGTAAGTATTATGAGTTTTATAGGGATGTGGGCTGCAAAACTGATGCCTGCTTGCAATTGAAAAAGGAAGTAGAATGCCTTATGCAGATAGGCAAACTAAAGCAGTTTGTTGGGAAAGATCAGCGAGAGGATGAACAGAGAAGCAAATCAAGCAAAGACTATCACACCTTAGGGACTATCCACACTATATTCGGTTGTTCATCAGGTGGTGATAGTAATTTAGCAAGAAAGAGGAGAGTCAGGGAGATGTATTTCATCCTACCTTAATAAAAATTAAAATCTAAATCGCCCATATCATTCTTAGAGGCTGATGATGAGCAAATACATGCGCCACACAGTGACGCCTTAGTAATTAAGGGAATCTTGGAGAACTCTCTGGTGAAAAAAATCCTAGTAGATGAAGGTAGTGCGGTCAATTTGATGACCATGAATGTATTCAAAGCCCTGAATCTAGATCAGGCGAGGCTCAAACCAGTTCGGACTCCACTCATTGGCTTGGCAGGGAAGCTCATACAAGCATCTAGATCCATAGACATAGCCGCAGAGCTTAAAATTGAGGATTCATCAAGGAAGTTAAAATTAGAGTTCATGGTGGCAGACATCCACTTCCCTTACAATGTCGTACATGGCAAGCCAGCCCTATACGAGTTAAAGGCTGCCACGTGCATCATGTACCTAACTATGAAGTTTTATTCTAATAAGGGTGAATTTGTGGCTATAAAAGGAGATCAGAGGGTAGCCAAGGAAGCATATGTGATAGCATTAAAAGGCTTACCTCTCGCCTTACCGATCATGTGGAAGCCAAAAGGAGAACCATCTGCCCAGACAACCGAACATCCTCCTTTTGACATGCCTAAACATAAAATAGACTTGGGTCCTATACTGGTGGGTGAGGTACTCACATGGGAAGTAGAAGAGGAGAAGCACTTAATGCTAGGAGCTGACCTACCAAGCGAAGTGTAAAAAGACATGAAAGCAGTTTTGAAAGATCATGTTCATAGCTTTGCTTAGACTGTAGAGGACATAGTTAGTATTAATCCTAATATCATATCTCATAAGCTTAGCTTCGACCCAAGCTATAAACCAGTTAAGTAGAAGAACCAAAATCATGGCTCCGAGTGATAGTAAGCCATAACTGCAGAGGTTGATAAACTTTTGAAGGTAGGGTTCATAATGGAGGTGAACTATCTAGAACGGCTGGCGAACATAGTCTTAGTACCCAAATTTAATGGAAAATGGAGGTTATGCATTGATTTTACTAATTTAAACAAGACATGCCCAAAAGACCCCTACCCTCTGCCTAATATCGATTAGCTAGTAGACTCAACAGCCCAATATGAGGTGTACAATTTTGTAGATGCAGCAGTTGGATATCACCAGATAAGAATGAATGAATTGGATGAGAAGAAAACTAGCTTTGTCACTGATCGAAGCATCTATTGTTATCAAGTCATGCCTTTCGAATTAAAAAACACAGGGGCAACATATCAAATGCTAGTTAACAACATGTTTAAGGTTCAAATCAGACGAACTATATAGGTTTATTTGGATGATATGATAGTAAAGAGTATTCGAGCTGCTAACTATTCCAAAGACTTAAAAGAAGCATTCGAGATCCTGAATAGGTTCAGCATGAAGCTCAACCAAGAAAAGTGCACATTTGGAATAAAAGCTGGGAGGTTTAGGCTTTATGATATCATAGAGATGGATAGAGGCGAACCCTGAGAAGATAAAAGCAATTTTAGAGATGCAAGCACCTAGAAACGTTAAAGAGGTACATCAGCTGAATGGTCAAATAACTACCCTGGGACGATTTATCTCATGCTCAGCTAAAAGATGCATGGCCTTTTAAAAAACCTTGAAGCAACTGAAAGGTTTTAGGTGGGATGAAAAATGCCAGCTCGCCTTTGAATAGATTAAAGACTTCTTGTCCTTCGCCCCCTTTCTGAGTAGACCCAAGAAGGATGAGCCTCTATACTTATACCTAGCTACTATCGAAAGCTCTATCGCCTTTGTTCTACTTAGAGATGAAGGGGGTGAGCAGTATCTTATTTTCTATGTGAGTAAGGTCCTCAGAGGAGTTGAGCTACAATACCCATATGTTGAAAAGCTGGCTTTCATCGTCTTAACATCGATGAACCATCTGCTCTGCTACTTCCAATCCCATACCGTAATTGTCCAAACTAACCACCCCTTGAAGAAAGTCTTACATCGAGCGAAAACCTCCAGAATATTAGTAAAGCGGTCAATCAGATTGGGCAAGTTTGACATAAGATATGAGCCCTACACCACAATGAAAGCACAAATACATGCTGGTTTTGTGGCTAAATTTTCTGGTGAAGTCGAGGCGGATGATCCACAAGTCAAATTACTGAACCTCAACTATGACATTTGGCAACTTCACATAGCTTGGGCTTTAGCAAATTTGGGAGCAGCAGTAGGAGTAGCTCTGTGAGGACTAAGGAAGATAAAAATACAATACGCAATACGCCTGGATTTTTCCATAACAAATAACGGTGCAGAATATGAAGTCTTAATAGCTGGAATTAAGTTGGCCCTTGAGGTATGAACTTCAATTCTCCATATTTTCCTAGACTCATAGCTAGTTGTCAATCAAATTAAAGGGATGTTTACTATCAAGGAGCCAAACCTGGTCAAATACCACGCCCTAGCCTTGTCCCTCCTACACAAGTTGGAAGAAGGAGGGTGTACTTGGAAGATAATTCAGGTAGAATGGGCAAACAACAAAAAAGCAAATGTCATAGCTAAAGCCACCTCATGAGGAGAGGAGTTGTCAAGAGGAGTCATGGTCGAACACCAAGCTTGCTCGAGCTTTGACAAAATGGAGATCTTGGTGACCCTGGTAGAAAGTAGTTGGATGAGTCCGATCAATGATTTTTTACAAAATGATGTTCGGCCAAGTGAAAAGCATTAAGCTATCAAACTCTGTAGGAAAGTGGCAAACTATGTATTAGATGGCGATTACATTATAAGAGAAATTCATGAGGGAGTTTGTGGGGTGCATGAAGGCACAGATAAAATCCTTAGAAAAATCCTACTATCAGGATACTATTGGCCCATGATGAAAAGAGACATCTTCCACTATGTTTGCCACTGTAGAACATGCCAGAAGTATGATTGGGTGCCTAAAAAACTTTCTACAGAGCTACAACCCTTGTCTTCATCCTGGCCTTTTGCCTAATGGGGGATAGACATCCTAGGGCCTTTCCCCATGGCCACAGCGTAGAGGAAGTTCCTAGTAGTTGCAATTGATCAACTCTCCAAATGGGTAGAAGCTGAAGCTCTTAGTACTATTACCCCAGCTTAGATTATTAGCTTTTTCAAAAATAATATGATATTCTGATATGGCGTACCTCATAGAATAGTCACTGATAATGAGAAATAGTTTGATTCAGAACCCTTCAGATACTTTTGCGAAGAATGGCACATTAGCCTACACTTCACCTTAGTAGCCCATCAACAAAGCCTTACCGAAGTCACTAACAGAACCATCCTATAGGGATTGAAGAAGAGATTAGATGGAGAAAAGGCTAATTGGGTAGATGAGCTAATAGTTTATCATGGGCTTACAGGACAACACCTTAGCAAGCAATAGGGCAGACACCGTTCTCCTTGGTATATGGAATGGAAGCGATGATACCAGTAGAGATAGGGCTAACCAACAGGAGAATAAGAGAATATGATGAACTTGGAAGTAACAAAAGCCTAAAAATTAGCTTAGACTTGGCGAAGAACTTAAAGAAGATGTTGCAGTTCAAGCCGAAGCATATATACAAGCAAAGGGTAAGGAGGTACTTCAATAGACAAGTCCGCTAAGCAATTTAGGGAAGGTGACAAGGTTTGGTGAAAGGCCAAAATCACTAAAGGTTCAGCAAGCATAGGAGAGTTAGGACAAAACAAGGAAGGCCCCTATAAAGTATTAAAGCAGCTGGGTTCAAGCATGTACAAGCTGAGAAAGATCAAAGGAGCTAAACTGCCCAAGACTTAGAATGCTGACAACCTCAAGAAAGTATATTGTATCCCTTCATTTCATGATGTGTAAAAATTTTCTTTTATTTGATTGAATAACATAATAAGACCTCAGGTTTTTTTTACTTAATGTATCATGCCCTCCAAAGACAAAAAAAGGGGACATGATACATTGAATTTTTCTTGAAGGATCTTACTTAGAAATTATTTTCTCCTGTGTAGCTCCAACGACATAAATAGCTCACCCAGTGGCCCAGCAGCGCAGTTTTCTCCGTCCATACTCAAAAAGTTCACCCAGTAGCCTTAGCGGCCCAGTTTTCTTCTTCTATATTTAGATATAGATAGTTCACCCAGTAACCTAAGCGGCCCAATTTTCTCCATCCACATTCGAACATAAATAGTCTATCAATTCGCCAATCCACTAAGTCTACAATTCAGGTACATAAAATTCACCATTTAGCCTAAGCAGCTAGTTTCTTAAAATATATGTCAAACAAAAGTTCTAGTATATGTTAAACAAAAGTTCTAGTACATACCCCAAATAAACTTAGTTTGCCCAATTAACTTAAATGACATACAGTTCAAAAAAGAAAGTAGACACAAACTGGAAAATAAAGAGACTAAGTAAATAAAGATAAAAAAAACTCTTGTAATAAACTTTTCCTTTTCATTAAGTTAAAATTCTTTAAATTCATAGTTATAAAGTTTCTATAATAAAATAGAGATAAAAACCTATACAAACATTTAAGAATGTACACCCCTCTCCAATGGAGCAGGCGAGCTATCCTTAGAAGAGCTTGGCTGAGCTCCTTCGCCTTCAACCCCTTCACCATCTCCTCCTCCTCCTCCTTCCTCTTCTTCTTCTTCTTCTTCTTCTTCTTCTTCTTCTTCTTCTTCTTCTTCTTCATTAGCCCCTTATAGGTAAACATCATTTACCTAATCCCAATTAGCATTGGGTTGCTTTATCTTAAGTCTGGCCAATATATTAGATCAAAGACTTAAGTAGGCCTTAGCCAAATCCTCCTTCTGGGACTCCTTCTACCTCCTAAGCTCCTGAACCTCATATTCCAACTCGTTCACTCATCTCTCTAGTCCTCTTATTTGGATCTCCATTTCTTTGTTTTTATTTAAGAGGTCCTAGTTCTCCTCTTTTAACTTCTCAAGATCTGTGTCCTTAGCTACAAGCTCGGCATTATGTTGCTCTTCTTGCTCCTGCATAGATTTCCCAGCATCCTTCAAAGCGATCTCCATCTCATTCTTCTTAACCTCCATTTCCATTAAGGTAGATTTCACCCTAGTCAAGCAAGCGCACTAGAGGTTGTTGGCATTGACCACCTAAAATAGGCATTGGTTTAGAAAGTCCTTAGTCACTCAGTCATCCATATGTTAAAAAATATCAAGCATCAGCAGGGAATAAGTAGGCCTGAGCTAGCTCTCGATTGGGGCCATCATCTTGGACGCTGTAGTTCCCCCTATATTTAAACACAAAATAAGATTAGAGATCTACAGCCTGAGTTTGAGGAGGAGGATGAACTAGAGTTGGATTAAGAGCTGATGCAGAAGCAAGTGCCTTCCTCTCTTGCTTCCTAGAGGGCTCGGTGGGCAGACTTTGGATGGGTGGTTCAGCAGAGGGCTCAACACTCATCTGTATTAATGGAGACACCCCTTCTGAACACTCAGTAGTCGCTTTCTTCTTCATGACGTCGGCGATCTTACTTAACTTAGAGCTCTTTCTTTTCTTAGGAGCCATGTTTGCACAAAGATAAAAAAAAAAATTAAAAGATGTCAGTTTAAACAATCCTAAGAAAAGTAACCCAAAAGATGAAAGATACCATGATCGAAAGGGTTGGGCCTAATGGGTCCACTAGGCGAGCGGATAGGATAACCCTTAACTATCACTTTCTTTAAATCTACACAATTGAGTCCCTGAGCCTTTATCAAATCAACTACACCTTTTTCATAAGGAGTGGCGATCCAGGAAGGAAACGATGGGGATCCATAGACCAGTTGTTCAAAATATTGAACCCCCTAAGGAACTTCATGATGAAATACTTAGATTTCTAATTTTTTAATGATGAAATCTTGGACTTTTTTGAAAAAATATTAAAGTTGGTCTTCGCCTAGAGATAACAATGATCCTTGTTAGGGCGAACAGAGAAATGGTACAAATCCCTAACCACACTGGTAGTTAGATTACTTCCATCTTCTCGAGCAAGTGTGATTACACCATAGAGAAACCTCAAGCCATTAGGATGCAACTGTCTTACAGTAATCTGATAACCATTAAAAAATGACTTCAAAGGTTTGAAAAGAGGGAGCCAAAAACCAGATCGGAAGCTCTCCTCATACATCATTATCAAATCCTCATCTAGAGGGGAGTTCACCCACATGTCTTTAGAAGGTCGAATCAACTTGTACTCTAGTGAAATATTATAAGTATAGTATATATCCAATAGCTTGCCCTCGTCAATATCAGATGGTACATCAGCAATCCAAACATTTTCCTTCCTCCCCTTTGCCTCGCCCACTCCTGAGTCTATTCCTTCGATATGCTCATCGCCAGGTTGCCCAAACAGTATTTGAACATCCTCATCACTAGAGGAACCAGTCACCTCAAATAAATAAAAGAACAAAAGGAAAGAAGACTTACTAGAGAGAGAAAGTATATCCTAGAAAGAGAAGCTCTAAGAAGCAGGGTTTTGCAAGCATAGCAAATGAATATGGAAATGGCCCTTATATAGGTTAGGTGAGGCATGGGGTAATGCTCTCTTAAACCATCCTAACGCCTCAAGATCCATAGCTGCCAAAAAAGAAACCCACAACATCATTACAGCTCACTTAAAACCTAAAATAATAAATAAAATATATACATACATGATAACTAAATAAAAATTTCTGAAAACATGCCGCGAATATTACATTTGGACATAAATGACCAAATAACCGAAGGGGGACTACTGTTAACATATAATAATAAAAGATATTTAATAAAATAATTAAACTCCTAAAACAACTCCAATTAATAAATAATTTAAGACTTAGAGTCCTTATCTTATACAGATTGCTCATACTCCACTTATACATCATCCTAAAGCCACCCCAAAGACAGGCTAATTCACAATTTACACTACCTCAAATTTTGAGAGTTTAACATTTAGCATGCCTATATATAACATAATTGCATAAGAAATTGATTATATAACATGATAATGGAGGTGTTAAGAATGCAATTGGTTTATGAATTTATATGGTGATTTATGCCATGAACACCTATACATACTTGCCACTTTATAATAATGTAATTATGAGCTTGGATATGAAATTATGTGTTTGAATGTGTGTTGTCATTGCAACATTTGGAATGTATGTGATTTATGATCACCACTGAGTTTTATACTCAGTACGTTGATTTTTAACACGCACAGTGCAATAACCCCAATTTTAAGAAACGAAATATTTCATAAAAACAATTTTAATTTGAATTTCTTTAGATTTTATTATAATTTTTATCTTTAGGTTTTTTGAATAATAAATTTGATAATTACGGTTCTACCAATTATTATTGTTGTTTATTAAAATCTATTGTCATTATATACTAAAATGTGAATTTGCAATGTATTTAGCAAGTGTTGGTTTAAATAAGGAATGTTGCAATGATTATTAAGGTTTAATTGATAGAAATATATGGAGACAATTTCTAAGTGGAAGAAAAATAAATAAATAATAAATAAAACAGAGAAAGAAATAAGAAATGGAAGAGAAAAGGAAATAAAAAAATAAATATATGTATATGAAGGTAATTAAAATTAAATTTAAAGGAAAATATTTTATTATTAATAAAATAGACCCATAAATTAGTTAGAATCTTCAAATTGGATGAAAAACCTATAAATCAGTTGAAAATTAAAGCAAATCACCGAATTGGACTAAATCAGATCGAATCGACCCGAACCATCTAGAGAACCTCAGATATTTTCTTTTATTTCCTTCCTTTTTATTCTTCAACACAGCTCTCTTCATCTTCTTGTTCTCCATAGTTGACCAAGCAAAGGAGGTGAAAAAACAATAAATTTTCCAGTAATCCTTAAGGAAAGGATGGTTATCTTCTCTTCCTCTTCCTCTTTCATGGTTTCATTTTTCATTTCCATGAACTATGATATGAGGTATTTGCATATTTTTGCTGACTTGATGGAGATGATGTAATTGTAAGTGCTTTTAAGGTGATTTTAGGAGAGTAAACTTAGTTAAGCATGAATTTGAGGTCAGGTTTGCAGAATTAACTAACTTGGATGATTTTAGTCATTTGATTGATAATTTATGGATTAGATACTTTGATATATGAAAGGCAATAATGTTATTTAAGTTTTAGAAGAGTCGTTCTGCATGAATTGGTACTGGAAGTAAGTTGAGAATGCTTAAGGAGGTAAAACATTGCTTAAGTCTATCACAATTGACTTGTTTAAAAATTCAATCACAAAGACTTAATTAGTTAAATTAATAAATAAATTTCAAAAATTTTGAAATCTTGCAGAAAACTATGTTAGGAAGTTGGGAAGGTCACAGTAAAAGGTTAATGCAAGGGAAAAAGGGAAATGAGATTATAATTTAATGAATTTAGGCTACTCAATGAGAATCTGCCTAAAATTCAGCCTCTGTAATTGACCTATTTAGCTAGGCAACTAGACTCCAAAATTCACAAAATTTTATCCAGGAGTAGTATGAGATTTGACAAAGATGCAATAAAAATTTTAGGAGAAATGGATAATAGGAAGTAGAGTTATAATTAAATCAATATACGCAACTCATCGTGAGAAAAACTAGAATTCAGCTTTTGTAATTAAGTCATTTAATCATGCAAATAGCTTTCAAAAATTATAAAATTTTACAGGACAATACCCTAAAATGTTTTAGAATATACTGTAAAACTTTCAAAGCAAAAAGATTTGTGAAAATAAAAATGTAAACAAAAGAATGCAACTGACTCATATTGTTGAAAATTTTGAATTTTCTTAATTTCCACTAAAATTAAGGAAACTCAAAAATAAATTACTTGACCATGGACACAAGTATAATATAGATGAATATAAATCTCAATATGTGTAATTCTTGTCTCAAAAATTTAAAATGCATTGTGTCATTTGATTTTAGGTTGAGATAAACCACAAAAATAGTTTAAGAGTCTATAAATAGAAAAGAGAGGCTAGGGAGAGTCTTCCAATTCAGGTTAGGACAACACTACTTTCTTATTTTATCTAAAAATGAAAATGTATTTGATCTCACCTTTATTTTTATAACTTAATTTATTTTCTTAAAGGAAATATTGAAATAATAGTTTTATGGATTTTGAAAGAGAAAAAGTATGATTTGATAGGATATAGTTTTTGAATGATTCTTCTTATTATATTGAAAATTATTTATATGAGAAAGGAAAATCTTAGCCAATTATTACCCGTAGTATGAGGGGTGTTCGTAAATGAATATTTTTAGAAGTGTTTATTAAAAAATGGATTGTTGCCCAATGTGTTTTCAATTATGATGATATATGAAATGATTTATAGTCTCATAGCAGCTGATGGACATGGTTATTACCCTGCTGGTGTCACTTCATATTGTGATTGATAGCATTTCCTCTTAATTGAGGTTGAGATTGTTCCCTCCTCTATTGAGATAAAAATCACAAATTAAGGTTAAGATAACTTTGTCTAGATGTGCACATTAGACACTCATGGCCCTTTGGATTGAGTGTATCTAGATTGCTGAGACTAAATTGCATATGGTTAAAGTTATTGAATAGATGTTTTATTGAAATAGTATTGATGTTTCCTATCATTTTTCATATGAGGCAACTATAGAATTTCTAGTAAAGAATTTCTATAGATATTCTTAAAGTTATTGAGAGGATAATTCATGTAAACAAATTAAATTGATGCTTTTCAATTTCATTACTTTTATATATGACATTTACTAAATTTTAAGTGAAGAATAGTTATGAAAAGAAATTATATTTGATTCACTATTTTCCTAATTTTTAGAAGTGTTTCTTAAAAAATAGATTGTTGCCCAATGTGTTTTCAATTATGTTGATATATGAAATGATTTATAGTCTCATAACAACTGATAGACATGGTAATTACCCTGCTAGTATCACTTCATTTGTCAAAGTCAATATTGTGATTGATATTGTTCTCTCTTAATTGAGGTTGAGATTGTTCCCTCTTAAATGAGGTTGAGATCATTCCCTCCTCTGTTAAGATAAAAATCACAGATTAAGGTTGATATAACTTTGTCTAGATGTGCACATTAGACATTGATGACCCTTTGAATTGAATATATCTATATTGCTGTGACTAAATTGGGTATGGTTAAAGTTATTAAATAAATGTTTTATTGAAATAGTATTGATGTTTTCTATCATTTTTTATATAGGGCAACAATTGAATTTCAAGTAAGGAATTTCTATAGATATTGTTAAAGCTATTAAAAGGATATTTCTTGGAAACAAATTAAATTATTTCTTTTCAATTTTATTACTTTCATAGATGACAACTACTAAATTTTAAGTCAAGAATAGTTACAAAAAGAAATTATATTTGATTCACTATTATCCAAGTTTTTAGAAGTGTTCCTAAAAAATGGATTGTTGCCTAATGTGTTTTCAACTATGTTCATGTATGAAATGATTTATAGTCTCACAGCAGTTGATAGGCATGGTTATTTTCCTATCGGTATCACTTTATAAGTCGAAGTCGATATTGTGATTGATATTGTTTCCTCTTAATTGAGGTTGAGATTGTTCCCTCTATTGACATAAAAATCACAGATTAAGATTGAGATAGCTTTATCTAGATGTACAAATTAGATACGGATTGCCCTTTAGATTGAGTCTATCTAGATTGCCGAGACTAAATTGAATACAGTTAAAATTATCGAATAGATGTTTTAATGAAATAGTATTGATGTTTTCTATCATTTTTCTTATGGGGCAACTATAGAATTTCTAATAAAGAATTTCTATAGATATTGTTAAAGTAATTGAAAGGATATTTCTTGGAAATAAATTAAATTGATGCTTTTCAATTTTATTACTTTTATATATGACATTTATTAAATTTTAAGTGAATAATAGTTATGAAAAGAAATTATATTTTATTCACTACTTTCCTAGTTTTTAGAAGTGTTTCCTACAAAATAGATTTTTGCCCAATGTGTTATCAATTATGTTGATATATGAAATGATTTATAGTCTCATAACAGATGATAGACATTATTATTATACTGTCGGTATCACTTCAATTATTGAAGTTGATATTGCGATTGATATTGTTCTCTCTTAATTGAGGTTGAGATTTTCGCCTCTTAAATGAGGTTGAGATTGTTCCCTCCTCTACTGAGATAAAAATCACAAATTAAGGTTGAGATGGCTTTATCTAAATGTCCACATTAGACACTGATTACCCTTCGGATTGAGTCTCTCTAGATTACTGAGACTAAATTGGATGTGGTTAAAGTTATCGAATAGATGTTTTATTGAAATAGTATTGATGTTTTCTATCATTTTTCATTTGGGGCAACCATAGAATTTCTAGTAAAGAATTTCTATAGATATTGTTAAAGTTATTGAGAGGATATTTATTGAAAACAAATTAAATTGTTGCATTTCAATTTTTTTACTTCCATATATGACAGCTACTAAATTTTAACTGAAGAATAGTTACAAAAAGAAATTATATTTTATTCACTATTTTCCAAGTTTTTAGAAGTGTTTCTGAAAAAATGGATTGTTTCCAAATGTGTTTTCAACTATGTTGATGTATGAAATGATTTATAGTCTCATGGCAACTGATAGACATGGTTATTATCCTGTCGGTATCACTTCATGTGTCGAAGTTGATATTGTGATTGATATTGTTCCCCCTTAATTGAGGTTGAGATTGTCCCCTCTCAAATGAGGTTGAGATTATTCCCTCCTTTGTTCACAAATTAAGGTTGAGATAGCTTTATCTAGATGTGCACATAAGACACTGATTACCCTTTGGATTGAGTCTATCTAGATTGCTGAGACTAAATTGGATACGGTTAAAGTTATTGAATAGATGTTTTATTGAAATATGATTGATGTTTTCTGTGATTTTTCATATGGGGTAGCTATAGAATTTCTATAGATGCTGTTAAAGTTATTGAGAGGATATTTCTTGGAAACAAATTAAATTGATCTTTTCAATTTTATTACTTTTATATATGACATTTAATAAATTTTAAGTGAATAATAGTTATGAAAAGAAATTATATTTGATTCACTATTTTCCTTGTTTTTAGAAGTGTTTCTTAAAAAATAGATTGTTGCCCAATGGGTTTTCAATTATGTTGATTTATGAAATGATTTATAGTCTCATTGAAACTAATAGAAATGGTTATTACCCTACCGATATCACTTCATTTGTCGAAGTCAATATTGTGATTGATATATTTCCTACATAATTGAGGTTGAGATTGTTCCCTCTTAATTGAGGTAGAGATTATTCCCTCTTAAATGAAGTTGACATTGTTCCCTCCTTTGTTGAGGTAAAAATCATAAATTGAGGTTGAGATAGCTTTGTCTAGATGTGCCATTAGACATTGATGGCCCTTTAGATTGAGTCTATCTAGATTATTGAGACTAAATTGGATATGGTTAAAGTTATGGAATAGATGTTTTATTGAAATAATATTGATGTTTTCTATCATTATTTTTATGGGGAAACTATTGAATTTCAAGTAAAGAATTTCTATAGATATTGTTAAAGCTATTGAAACGAGATTATTTGGAAACAAATTAAATTGATACTTTTCAATTTTATTACTTTTATATATGATAGCTACTAAATTTTAAGTGAACAATAGTTATGAAAAGAAATTATATTTGATTCACTATTTCCATGTTTCTAGAAGTGTTTATGAAAAAATGGATTGTTGTATAATGTGTTTTCAACTATTTTGATGTATGAAATGATTTATAGTCTCACAGCAGCTAATAGACATAGTTATTACCATGTTGGTATCACTTCATTTCTCTAAGTTGATATTGTGATTGATATTGTTCCCTCTTAATTAATGTTGAGATTGTCCCCCCTTAAATGAGGTTGAGATTGTTCCCTCCACTGTTGAGATAAAAATCACAGATTAAGGTTGAGATAGCTTTACCTATATGTGCACATTAGACACTGATTATCCTTAAAATTGAGTCTATCTAAATTGATGAGACTAAATTGGATATGGTTAAAATTATCGAATAGATGTTTTATTGAAATAGTATTGATGTTTTCTATCATTTTTCATATCGGGCAACTATAGAATTTCTAGTAAAGATTTTCTATAGATATTGTGAACGTTATTGAAAGGATATTTCTTAGAAACAAATTAAGTTGATGCTTTTCAATTTTATTACTTTTATATATGGCAGCTACTAAATTTTAAGTGAACAATAGTTATGAAAAGAAATTATATTTGATTCACTATATTTCTGGTTTGTAGAAGTATTTCTGAAAAAATAGATTGTTGCCCAATGTTTTTTAATTATGTTGATATATGAAATGATTTATCGTCTCAAAGAAGTTGATAGACATGGTTATTAGCCTGCCAGTATCACTTCATTTGTCGAAGTTGATATTGTGATTGATACTGTTTCCTCTTAATTGAGGTTGAGATTCTTCCCCTTTAATTGAGGTTGAGAATGTTTCCTCTTTTGTTGAGATAGCTTTGTCTAGATGTGCACATTAGACATTGATGGCCCTTCAGATTGAGTTTTTCTAGATTGCTGAGACTAAATTGGATATGGTTAAAGTTATCGAATAGATGTTTTATTGAAATTATATTGATGTTTTCTATTATTTTTTTTATGGGGCAACTATTGAATTTCAAGTAAAGAATTTCTATAGATATTGTTAAAGCTATTGAAAGGATATTTCTTGGAAACAAATTAAATTGATACTTTTCAATTTTATTACTTTTATATATGACAACTACTAAATTTTAAGTGAAGAATAGTTATGAAAGGAAATATTTGATTCACTATTTTCTTGAAAAGAGTTTCTATTGTTATTATTGATATACCTTTTTGTAAAATTCTCTACTAAGTTGAATGAAAGATTAAAATAAAAAGGCTTTCATATAAAGTTTTATTTATAACTATCGAAAAATTGTAAATGTATATATATATATGCACCACTAGACAATTTGCTTAGCAATAGTATTTTCTATACTATTGCATGAAAATGAAAGAAGATAACAAGAGCTACCACCTTAGTTATTGGGTAGAGTATTTCCTAGAATTTTGTATGATATATAAATAATATTAGCAGAACAGTCATATGTATATGAGCAGACATAGGGAAATAAAGTTTATTTAAACTTTTAATGTTATAATAGAGTATATAAGTTATGTTACCATATGCATTTTATTTAGCACTTAAAGTATGTTCTTATTATTATTATTATTTATGAAAATATCTAAGTAATTAAAATGCATCCAATATATAACTGCATTTCTATGAGACTTATGGGTTATGGAACCATTTATGGAACCATTTATGCTTCCAATAGTGTAAATGATGTTTAAGAAATTATAGACTCGAATGTTTTATTAAGCTTAATAAGAGTTATATTTCATATATCTAGTAAATTTTTAAAAAGGCATTTCTTTATAACAATTCTAAGAATTAATAAAATTGAGTTTTACACTTATAGTATGTTTATTGAGTGCTTATCCATAATAAGTGCTTTGTAATGCCTTAATTTCTAAAATTATGAATAATGACTACTGGATTGCTAATTGATATCAAATTGGGGTATTGGTATGAATTTCAATGCAGATATGTTATTTTCATAATTATTTTGTCTAGATTGTGATTCATGCGTTACATGTTATTTGTTTAATTATTCGTGCATTTAATGGTGTCTAGATTTGCAAATCGAAAAGTTGCGCCTTAGGAAGTCTAGTTATGGAATTTAATGTGATACGGTTCTAGTTGCCCCTAGATATTTGGAATTAAGAGAGAGAATGATGTTAAATTGATTTTGAAATATTTTTCCTAAATTGATTTGATTTGGGCAATCAAATAATTAATTTGGTATTTGATTCAATTATTGGGATATGATGTTCAAATAAGATTTATTGATAATTATTGTTACTCATTTATTATTTAAGGAATTATTTGTTAAGGTATAGTTTTAATTGTATCAATGGTATTTCATTTATGGGTATTTTATTAAATGAGTTTTAAAATAAGTGGGCTTATTTAATTATGGGCCATTTTGTGTTTCTTTTTAAAAGAAAGGAAAAAAAAAAGAAAAAAAATAAATATTTTAACCTAAAGTTAAAAAGAGTGGTCGACACCCTCTTTTGAAAAGAGAGTTCCGCCCTCTTCACACACACACCCACAAGAGAAAAAAAGAACAAAAGGAGAAAGATAGATCTTCTTCTATTCCTATGATTTTAACCATTGGAATCTATAATCATATGAAATTGAGAGCTAGCAACATTAGAATAGTGATTGAAGTTAAAAGAGTAAGGAGCAATTAGGATGTGATCACAAAAGGCATTACGTAATCAAGGTGAGTTTCTATTTTTCAATCCATATGTTGTTCTCTAATTTGATTATGTTATTGGAGTCGTTATTGTTAAGAGATTTCGAATCCTTAATGGTTGATGTCTATGTTTTGTTTTGCTTTTTATGCCCATAGAGAAGTGTGAACCTTCTAAGGTTGATAAGGGAAAACGGAAGGCATAATTGCAGGAAGTTTGGTTTGCTATTGTGCGGTTTGAGGTTAGTGCTCTACAAGTATATGCCTACTTTGAATTCTTTGAGTGATGTTTGTGTTTTAGTGATCATGAGTATATTTTGGGAGATTTTTTGAATTCGATTGAATTGATTGAAGTTAGTGTTATGGACGTCTCATTAGAGTTTCTTTGAGCTCTTTTACTCTTATATGGCATGCTTGAATGTAGTTTTATTTGTTAATCTTTGATTTTTATGAGGATGAATTGATTTGGCATGTTTAGAGGCTTTAAAAGAGTGAAATATCGTAATTGAAAAATACTGATTACACGGTCGTGTTGCCTAACATGCCCTGGCTGTGTAGTCTTCTGACTTATGGGACATGGCCATAGCACTGGTTACACAATTGTGTTGTCTGACACGCCCAACTGACACAACCATGGCAGAGAACACGGCCTGGCCATGGACTCTTCTGACTCTCACTATGCTACTATGCATTTTTTACCTTCTAATGATGCCTAAACACTCTAAATGCATACCTAATGTATTTTTTATGTGGTTTTCTTTCTAAAATCTCATAGAAACATTAAAGAAACATACATACCTAATGTATGTATCATGATTACATGTTGGAATGAACATAGCTAAGGAGGGATTATTTGGACTTCCATATGTTATAAGATGAAATACTTTGTTATATGGTGACTAGTTAGGTAAATATACACGTATTAAGTGAAATTGAGATGATTAGGTACTATAATTGAGTGATGAAGCTTAATTGGGGATTTAAGTCAAATGATATATGAATGTATAATTGAATGGACCAACGTGTGACTATATACTAGTTTGAGATAAATGTATGATCAGCTTAGGAAAGGAGCATGTACCCTAGTGTTTTAGGATCATTGAACCATGTTCCCATATGTATTTGACTTGATTTTTATGGATTGCATGAGCTATACACAATGTATGATGTTATCCTACAATTTTGTTATTGTGTTGTTGACTTGCTCGACCCTTAAACTACTATGAATTGAGCGTGTGCTTATGACATGGTATTACCAATTTGGTATTATGCTTTGGAAAGCTTAATGCTATGCACCAGCTACGCTTACTTACTTGACATCATGGATAACATTGGACTAAGATGTTTGTGCGTTGTTGCAATCTCAATTGAACTACTTAAGCAATATATGTTATGAGTGTGGGATTATTAATAATTGTGAAAATGTATGAGTATGGATGTTTTGGATTTACATGAAGCTTCTAAGCTTCTATGATTAAAGAGCAGGTTGCAATCAGGTATATCTGTGGATGCTTGTGATGCTATAGTTGAACTTTTGAGATTCTATCTCTGATTGGACTCAGATACAATGTAAAGAACTATAACTAAACGTCTGGGCCCTTGTTATGCACTTGATTGAATAGTTGTATGAATGTGGTTATACTAATACTAATATATTGAGGATGCTACTGATTACTGGATTTGAACTATGATCATATGCTAGACATAGAGAGTCCCACTCAGGTTGCGAACGAGCACCAACGTTCTGTAGGCTTATGCCAACGTTCTATAGGCTTCTGCCTAAATCTGTTCTGTTGGCTATTATGCCATTCTGATTTTGAATTTGATACCTATTGTAACAAACCATATAGTTTCACAATATGTATATGCCATTCTGATTTTGAATTTGATACCTATTGTACATTATGAGTCCAAGTCAAGGAGATGCTATTGGGCCTTATGAAAATCTAAGAAGCTGCTACCTAGGATATTTGACCATCTAATTTCCTTAATGGCCTAAGAAAATTAGTTTTAGAAATGTCCATAATCATCCAATTAGAATGACATGCTAAGGGTGTATGTTATGTATGTATGATATGTGATATGCCATCATGCCAAAGTATGAGACCTGCTATCAAAATTTAAAATAAATCGCTTATTAAAAACTTTACGTACATATTAAGAATATGATTGATTGCCACCCATTGTTATAGCATGAAAATCAGAGCTCTATTACATTTGGCTTATTGGAAAAATCAAGGTCATTTTTAATCGAACATGTTTAATGCTATCAAATAATCTAAACAATGGTTTTACTTAACTAATTTATATGATTTGGATGAGAAAACTCATGATCATGTAATATTAGGGCAAAGGTTAAGTGAAACATATTTGATATATTTAGACAAAGTGTTGTCACTTAACTAATTTAAGAGTCACATAAAGATGTGATTGATAAGTTTTGTTATCTACCTAAATTGATTCAATATAATTTGTTGGGAAAATCCAAGGTTATTTGGATTAATTGGGATCTTAGCCTATTAGGAGATCTAAACGCTGGATTTTTCGAATTAATAAAAAGGGTTATTAATTTGAATAAAATAGTGGGAGAACTAAATTAAAATTAAAGACCTTATTTAATTTAGTATTGCATGAAATTAATACTTGGTATCTCTATATTTGTAGATCAATTATCACCATGAGTAATAACCTATGCCTACATAGCATGCTTGATGCTAATAAATTGACCGGACCAAACTTTATTGACTGGTATCGCAATCTGAGAATTGTTCTCAAGCAAGAAAAGAAGTTATATGTTCTTGACAAGAACATACCTAATATTTCCACTAATGATGCTACTGAAGGAGAAAAGAACAACTACAAACGTCATACTGATGACGATGAGTAGGCGACATGTTTGATGTTGGCCAGCATGAGTTCTAAACTTCAAAAGCAACATGAGAATATGGATTCTCGCACCATCATCTTGCATCTCAGAGAGCTGTTTGACTCTCAAGGTAGGTTTGAGAGGTATGAGACTTCTAAGAAATTGTTTCGCTGTAAGATGGCAGAAAGCTCTTCAGTTCGTGTCCACGTTTTGAAAATGATTGGCTATATTGAAAAATTGGGCCAATTGGGCATTGCCATGGATCATGAGCTGAGTATCGACTTAGTCTTACAGTCCTTTCCACCCAGCTATTCACATTTTATTTTGAAATTTAATATGAATAAGCTGGATGCTTCATTATCTGAGTTGCTTGGTATGCTTGCCACTGTTGAAGGAGCCCTTAAGAAGGATACTGCTCCTATACTTCTAGTTCAGTCTTCTAAGGCTAAGAAAAAGCCCAAGAAGAAGCAGAATAAGAAGAAGGCGTTGAAGCCCAATGGAGGTGTAATTAAGGAAAAAGGAACCTACCACCATTGTGGCAAAGATGGCCACTGGAGGAAGAACTGTAGAGATTATCTTACGATTGTGAGAGCAAAGAAGCTTGCAGAAGCTTCTGCTTTAGGTATGTTTATGGTTGAAATTAGTCCTTCTATTTTTAGCTCTTGGGTATTGGATACCTAATATGATTGTAATATTAATAACTTATAGGAACTAAAAAAAAATATATAAAATTGAGGAAAGATGGACCTACGTGTAGCCTATGGAGCAAAGTTTGCTACATTAGCTGTAGGAACATATTTAGACTTAGTATTAGAATTAAATAATTGTTATTTTATTTTAGTACTTAGTAGAAACATTGTTTTAAGTTTCATATTAGATTTTGAATATTAGATTCTTTTATAATAATAATAATTTTATGAAACTAAAATTAATATAGATGATTTCTATAATTTTTCTATTGATAAATTCCTCATCAACATAAACAGCAAAAAATCTAAAATAGATAATAAATATTATCATATCTTCGGCATTGTTGACTTGGTCACATTAATAAAATAAGAATCACTACGTTGCGAAAGAAGGTTACTTTGAACCTTTTGGATTATGAATCATATCAAATAAGTGAATCCTGTTTAATGGGTAAAATGACTAAAACACCATTTACTTTAAAAGGTGAAACGTCAAAAGATTATTGGACCTAATACATTTAGATGTATGTGGACCAATTACTGTCTAGGCCATAAGTAGATACGAATGTTTCATTATGTTTACTAATGACTATACTAGATATGGTTATGAAACATAAATCTGAATTTTGAAAAGTTCAATGAATATAGAAATGAAGTTGAGAAACTAGCTAAAACACTTTGATAAGATCCAGGTGAAAAATACTTAAGCTAAGCTTTTCAAGATTATCTATTATAAAATATGAATCATACATTATTAGATATAGTACGATCCATGATTATTCTTGTAGAATTATCTTTTAAGGATGAGCCTTAATAATGTGATATACCTTCTAAATTGAGTTCCACCTAAATATGATGATAAGATTTCATATAAGATATGGATCAACATGCTTATGTGAAGTGCTTGGGATCTGATAAAGCTATGAGCTAAATTAGATAGATATAGGTTTGTGAGATATCCAAAAGAAGTTATTGGATATTATTTTAGCCATCCTGTTGAGAGAAAATGTTCATCTCAAAATATGTTATCCTTTTAGAAAAGATGTTTATCTTTAAAGGAAGCAGTGGGAGCTAGGTGGAACTTTTAAAGTTCAAGAACTTTAAACTTACATTAAAATGGAACTAGAACAGAAGATTGTTGCATCTGATGAACAATCAAAATATATTGGTTAAAGAACCACGACGTAAATCAGTTAGGATGAGTCGTACTCCTACCAAGGTTGGACCTTCTTATGGAGACTCGATCCTAACAAATATAAAGGAGAAATGTTTGACATTTTACTTGCAATTGCAGCATATTGTGATTATGAAACCTGTCATATTAATGACAAAATTGCGTTCTTAGAAAATCTAATGATTTTTGAATCAAAAGTTTTTCTTAATAGAGTATGCAAATTGCAAAAGTCCATTGGTAGATTTTAGCAAGCCTTTATAGAATAAAAACATCCGTTTTAATGAAATAATCAAAATAGTTTGATTAAATTTAAAATGTGGATGATCTTAGTGTACATAAGAAGGTCAGTGGGAGCGGAATGATATTTCTTATTTTGTATAATAGGAAATTGCATTCTACTACTATAAAAGTTTAGTAATCTAAGAATTTCTCCATTAGAAAAGTGGCCTATATACTTGGTATTAAAATCTATATGGTTAGATTTGATAGGCCATTAGGATTATCTAAATCCACACATGTTGATAAAGTGCTAAAACATTTCAGTATGGAGGAATCCAATAGAGGATACCTGCCTGGTTATCAATTTGTTCCACATGAAAGTCACTGGACTGCTATTAAAAATATCCTTAAATATTAAAAAATAAGTGAGGATACTTTTCAGTTATGGAGAAACTAATGAACTAAGAGTTCACGAATACATTGATGGCATAAGATAAAACACATGGATAATTGGCTTTAGTGCAAGTGGGAGATTGTTAGTTATATGCCTTATAGCCAATTTGATTGGTTATATTTTGGGATATAATATTTCATGTAATAAATATTTGATTATTAATAAAAGACATTTATTTATCTTTTTATATTCTATTGATTGAATCTTGGTAAAAGACAAAGTCCATGAGACAATATTGCTTTACAAAATAAGTTATAATGTGGTTATAATTATGAGTTTTATATTTACATTAAAGCAATATCTCTAAATATTCCTGGTCGATATTCTCCTCATTATTGGACAATGATTAGAGCTGTTGAGATAGGTACATATTATGTTCTTTCCTTAAGGAAGCAGTTGTTCCCATAAGCTGAGATATGTGTGATATCTATAACTAATATGTAGGTGCTTGTTATTTAAACAAGTCCACTGAATTGACCTGTATGAGAATTCCATATGGAGAGTTACCTGTGTTTATGGAATACTCAAGTGATGGTTGTGTAAGTGATCCTTCGACTTGAGATTACTAAGCTGTCTTATATAGGAATGACTATGTTTTGATTCTTTGTTCACATTATTTGTCATGACCCAAAACCGTGGGCCAGACCGGCACTAGGACCTGGGTAAGCTTAAGGCCCCCGAGACCCGTAGTAAGCCTAATCTCTGATTTCAACACCATAATTACATGAAAATATTCTACAAGTTGGCCCATTATATTT
>CANUEX010151202.1:0-19054 GCA_948099535.1 Jatropha multifida | reverse complement strand
ATTTAGCTTTAGCTCTTTATCTACAAAATGTTGTATGTAGCCTTGTAATGCCTCTTTCAGCCTTTTTGCCTTGGATCTAGTTATTGGTCCCGTTGGGAAGGCGAAAGGGTCCTTAACTCCAGGCCCACACTCTATGCTCATATTATGTACACATTTAAACTTGCGATCTACGATCTCAATCTATGATTTTTATCTCAAAAGGAGAGCGAGCTATTTACAATCTCATTATAGAGGAAGCGATCTACAACCTCAATACAGAGGGAGCAATATCAATCACAATATCAACTTCAATAAATAAAGTGATACCGGTAGGGTAATCATCATATCATAATATCTACTCCAACAAATAAAGTGGTATTTGGGTAATAACCATATCTATCAATTGATGTGAGACTATAAATCAATTCATTCATATAATAATATTAAAATTATATCGGACAATATTTCATTTCACAAATACTGTTAAAAACATTCAATCACTGCCACCCTCAAACAATAAATAATAAGTGACTTATATTCTTCCTTTTCATAAAATAGAACTTTAAATAGAATCACGAGAATTATTTAGAAATCATTATATCAAATCACACTTCTTTTCTTTCAAAATTCATAAAAATAATATTTCAATAGCTCTTTCAAGAAAATATCACTTTATAAATTATTGGTGAAATTAGATATATTTAACTTTAATCAAAATAAAAAGTTAGTACTGCAGAATTAAAAAGCTATCTTAGCTTTTCCTCTCTATTTATAGACTCTTAAGTCATTTCTGTGGCTTATCCCAACCTATAATCAAATACACCAAGTACTTTTAATTCTCTGTTTCGAACATTTTATTGATATTTAGGTTCTTATTTTTAGTTTACATTTTTATTTCATTAAATCAATACCGTAAGTCTATATTCTTAACAAATTAATTAACTTAAGTCTCATAATTTCCTTTATCATTGGAATCTTTAATTCTTTACATCTATATGTATATTTAAATTCATTTATCTTCTTTATCAACTAAAGGAATCATCCAACTTTACTTAAGCGCATTTATTTAAATCATTTAATTATTTTACTTTGTCAAATAAAAATCATATTTTATAAACCCTTTGGCTAAACTAATTTTTACTTAAGAAATTATTTCTCTCAAACAAATTTGGCACTTTCTTTTTAACTTCCTTTAAAACAAATACTTAGCTTACTTAATTAAAATTATTTAATTAACTTGGTTTCTTTTAAAATCATATTTTACTTTTCAAATCAATTTAATAGTTAACTTTTTGTTCCATTCAAAATAATTATTTATCTAGTTAATGAAAATCAAATGTATACACTTACATGTACTCATTTATTATACCAAATAAATATAATAAAATTATTCAAAATAAAATCCTTAAATCCTTTACTTTGCTTATTCTCTAAATACCACTTAACATTCTTTTATGAATTACTTTTTAAATTGAGTCAAATACCAATTTTTGTTATTACTTAACTAATTTATTCTCTCATCAATTCATTTTCTTATTTAATAATACAATTTGTTATTTTATAAATTAATTCCTTCTTTCCTTTTTCTATCATACTTTTTTGCAGCATTTCTCTATAATTTGTGTTGCCTATGTTAAGCATTATATTGTTCATTGGAGTTCCACAGCCCATCCATTGGGCACTTCACAATAATTTTTCATCTACCAATCTTAGTATTTTTACAATTATACTTTTAATATTCATTCTGCCTTTTAATTAAATTCATTAATCAACTAACTTGACTTTAATTTTAATTTCTTATATTTTACAAATTCTTGCCAACTTCAATCAATAATTTAAAATCTAATAATTTCTTTTGATCACTGAAGTTTAATTGCTCTATTAATTCCACAAAGTTGATGTAATTATTTTAATCACACTAATTTAATTAAAACTACTCAATTAATTTTCAATTATAATTTACACTGAAATTGCCAAATAATTTTAAAGTATACCAATTAGGATTTAGATTTGCATTCGAATTTGGATATGAATTCAATCTAAAAAGCCAGTGTTTTTGCCTTCTAGGTCTCGCAGAATGGTTACCAAACCGCCGCCGTCGGCCACCATGTGTGGTGGTCAGAAAATTCAACTATACCCAAAAATAATGAACCATACATCAATTTGTTCATTATAATGAGAGGATCACTAATATGTGGTCATTTTAACATGGGTGCAGACTATTTGGCCAAAAATCAACCAAGAAGGTTCACTGCTTGCTATTTTGGGTTTTGCAATTCCAACAATAAAAATCGATAAAAGAAAAACATCAAATGAAAGAGGAAGAGGAGTAGAGTGTTTTGGTACTAAACTCAAGCCTTCGGCTTGCTGAAAACGTCTTATGTTGCCGAAAATAAAATCGGTGATACAAGCTTCTACCCTCTATCTATCACAATGGGACAACAAATCGCGTGAACAAAAATCAAAATCATGATCCTTGATGAATAGATATTTTTCGAGTATTTACTTGCTGAATTTTGTGGCTAGTGGTCGAAGAACAAAGAAGAGTAGGGGAACGGGCTAGTGTTGGCAATTGAGAGGGTGAGGGAGATGACGAGAGAGACAGAGACGTTGTCTCTAATCTTTCTCTTTGTTTTTTACTTCCCTTTCTTTTCTTCTGTTCCCTTTTACTTTATTTCTTTTCTTCTTTTACCTTTACCTTTATTTCTTTTTCTTCTCTTCATTTATGTTTCATTTATTTTTATTTATTTCATTTAAATAATATTTGATTTGATATAAATTAATTGATTTTGTTCAAACCGACTTCTAGAAGGTTTTATCCTAATTTTTGACTGGTTTAATCCTGATTTAAGTGGTTTTCAATTTGGTTTGATTTTTTCCAATTTATTATTATTACTAAAAATTTAACAATCAAATCTTAGCAGTTATAAATAGACACTAACAATTAGTAGTAGTTCATATGCTGTAATAAATATTCATTAACTATATCACCTCTTATATTTTAATAATTAAATGTTATTAATTCTTAATAAACAACAATTAAATAATCTTAATTACACAATAAATAGTGAAATAAAATCACATAAAATTAACAAAAATCATACCAAAAATTATTTTATGATTTTCGTTGAAGGGTTATCAAAATCAGCTAATAAAAATGCTATTTAGTTGCCATTTCTCATCCATTTGTAGCTGCTAAAGTTGCTCAGATTTTTCTTGATAATATCTTTAAGTTGTATGGGTTGCCTTAAACTATTGTCTCTGATAGACACAAAGTGTTTACAAGCTTATTTTAGAAGGAACTATTTCACGCTGTGGGAACTAAACTTCACCTCAATTCTGCCACAGACAAATGGGGCAGACTGAAAGGCTTAACAAATGTCTGGAGACTTATCTAAGGTGCATGACATGTTCTAAACCTTCTACTCGGGCTAATTGGCTAAGCCTAGCAGAGTGGTGATATAGCACTTCATTATATTAATAAATCAACAAAGGTTTATATATGTAACTTAATAAATAAATAGAATGTATTTATATGAAATAACTAATTTATTCTCTATTTGGTATAAATGAACTCAACATGTGAAATTCATTTTGTGAATGAACAATTCAAAAATTAAAATTCATTTGCTTTTTATTTTCTATAATATCCTTGGAATACTAATTTTACAAAGATAAGAGAATCGATAGTTTTGTTATAAAGTTTTGGATTGTTGAAATTTATATTCAATTAAAAATTTCACCCTTTTGGTAAATTTTTTTTAGAAGAAATCAAACTATAAATGTCACTAAGAGGAAATTGTATATAGATATGGGATACAAATCAATATGTTTCTATATTTTTATATGGGAAGTCTAATAATAAACCAATTATATAAATAATAAAAAAAATACAATCTTAATTTGAAGTAATTGATCGAGTTGACAGGGTATAATATTTATGTCATATGCAATCGTTTGCTCTACTTGGTAGCTATTTATGACTACTGTTTGATTCTATGATCTTTCTATAATTTTGAGCTGCTTACTTTCGAATTTCTTCATTTTATTAGAGAGAAGATTTGCACTTCTTTCTACATAGCTATTCAAATAATAAAAGACACCGGAGAAATTCACTATAGTGGTAATAGCAATAACTCAAAATTAGATCTAAGAACAAAACCCCAAGATATGGGCAACAATAATTTCCAATATTTGGGCTTTAATAACACAAACCTTTAAATTTCTTCATTTTATTAGAGAGGAGATCTGCACTTTTTTGTGTATAACTATCCAAATAAGAAAAGAAGCTAAACAAAATCATCATATTGTGATAACAATAACTTAAAATTAGAAGTAAGAACAAAATCTCAAAATATGAGCAACAAGAAATCTTAATAATTGAGCGACAATAACTCATATCTTTATACACATTTGAGGATTATTTGCAAAAAAATAAACAAAAAAGGGAAAGGGGTGATCATGGGGAGCCATTACCAATGGCTACCGTGGAAGAAGAAAAAGAGTTTTTAGATTTTTGGTCTTAGGTTTAGGGAGAAAGAAGCTATATAAAATTCATTTAGTTATATTCAAATCTATAAAATTGAATTTGTAAAACTTAAATCTTTATTTTTTCATATCAAACACAAAAAATTCTTTAAAAAATTGGAGGAATTTATTTATTCTAAAAAAGGGATAAATATGTATAAATACTACTACTACTCATGGCATCTGATATAGCTCCTATTAATAACTGTTGTTGCCGCCAATTTCCAACTACCAAAGTACTTCACATAATGTAAGGAAAATAACTGATGATTGGTTACTGAATGATAATGTTCTTACTAATCAAACTTGAAAAAAGTCCTCGTTGGACCCAATAATGTCCAACTCAATTTTATCGTAATTGATTGTATCCAACTCAATTTCATGCAACATAGCTTACACAGTTTAAGGTATGAGTTTTTAATCATAATTTTTTATTTTCTTTATGTTTTAGTAAATAAATAGAATATTTTAACCCATATATTGTTTTAACTCAATCTCATGTTTATTATTGTAACTGATTTTTTGGGTTTGTTTATTGAAAGTGATTACATGCACATGCACGATTAAGTTTATATTATGACATTATTCAATAATCATGCACGAGTAACTTAAATTTTATGGCAATTTCACTCTAAATTTTAATATTTTATTGTAATTTCACTCAATTTGAACTTTATACAAATTTCACCCTGAAATATGTCATTTTTATTATAATAGCACTCTAAATTATGATTAGGACTTAAATTGTAAATAAAAAATAGATTCACTCTTAACCTTAGTGTCATGACCCAAAATTGTGGGCTGGACCGACACTAGGACTTAGGTAAACTTAAAACTCCGAAGCCCGTAGTAAGTCTAAATTATAACAATCTGTCTCTATTATTATCTGACTCTGAAAATAGTAAGTTCATATTATGACATTATTCAATAATCATTCGGTAACAATTTTAGCCCAGCTTCAATATCATATTTAATTTATAGCTCGGGCATGTACTCATTTATTAAAAATATATTTTCATATAAAATTTATCTATCATAATATGGTCAAATTATTTCTATTATATAATCTCCAAATTTTCAGAAAATACTCCACAATTTATTTATAATTACACAATAACTTTTACATAATCAAATATCAATTTATCACCCTAACTGCCGAACCAAATAAAATTATGCAGAATATCATAAACTTAACATATAGTCCATACAAACATTTTTAAAGTTGAAGATAATCACTAATTCTCTGAAAAGAAAGAAGCAAAATTTTAAGAACTAGCAATACTTTTATTTCCTCTAAAATGTTTATGGAAGGGGGTGAGTTTCACTAAATTCAGTGAATAATAATAAATAATATAAACTCACACATTCAAGTAAAATGTTTTCACAATATATATGAAATGGACACACTTTCATAAACACATTACATATCACCAGCACCTTCAAATAGATCGCATTCAGATTTTCATATGTGAAAATTGATCAGTGATGTCACAAATCCATCTATTGACCCCCCATCAATTTCCATTATATATATAGGGGAGCCGATCCCTCATACATGGCCTACTAACTCATAGTAACACACGTCGTCTCAATTTTCACCTAGATACAAAGCATATCATTATCATATTACAAATATTCAACAATTTAATCCATACAATATATGCAATATATAAATATAATCAAAAACTGAGATTATATATTGCTATAGAATTGAAATATTATGTTTAGAAGATGAACGATATTAATATAATAACAATAGAAATAGGAAATGAATAATGATTATTTTAAATAATATAAAGAGTATGATATACATATGAAATACATGTATGCAAGGATGGTGTGTATCATTTATTATTACTTACTATGGTAGTAGAATATTTCAATTCTACTTTGGGTTCTAATTTGGAGGAGCAGTAGAGAAATTCTGTCGATCTAGAAAGACACATATAATAAGAAAAAAATATAATTAGACAAACGGATTTCCTTAATTAAGAAATTAGTTACTTATTTTTACTTGTCTGTTTAAATTCCGGTTTCTATTATAATTATAGCAGCATTTTCCTAAAAAATATAACTACTCATTTATTTTTTTTCAATATAACCTAGCTTTTTAAAAAATAACCACCGGTATATTTAACAACTTCTCCTCACATAGCTTATTCATCGGGTAATTAATTACTACACATATTTAACGACTAGAATAATAATTTATAATCAACTCTCAGTATTTAATTTATATTAAATCTTTAATAAATTATAATATTCTATGTTAAACTCAATTCTATCAATTTTTAATATTCTGTATTAATGATATAATTCATAATATAATTTTAAGTTCAAAATAATCACTACTTACCACCAAATAATTGTTTTTACTTAATTTGTTTTCGGTCTCCAAATATCCTTTTATTATTTAATTTATTTACCTTATTTGATTCTTAATAACCACAAAAATATTTTCATATATTTAATAATTTTATTGCTTGATTCTAATATCCTCAAAAATATATTTACATTCCTAATTATAAATTAACACCAACAAATAATAATTTCTTAATAACATAATCCATTCTTATTTATTGTTCACTTTCAAACTTTTACTTCTAATCGAAATACACCAATAATTCCACCATTTAATCCACAATACATATTTAGTCAATTTCATCAATAATTATCATTAAATTCCTTAAATTTATTCAATAACCTCAATTAATTGAATTAATCGAATCCTATAATTTGTCTTTAATCCCGATTTAATTAATTCTATCAAAATATTCTCTATAACTTATTTTCAATTTAATCAAAGCTCAATAATCAATTTATCTTCAAAGTAATTATAATTAACCCAAAATCATTAATAATAATTCTAACATACCTAAACCTTAACAATAAATCCATTTTGAACATGACATGATCTTAACTAATTAAAATCATTAAAGCTTCTATAATTAATCCTTAGACATAATTATTCATACAATATCACCTGTTTCAATTTTACTAAACCAAATAATCAATTTATCATTTATCAACATCCAAAATTAATTAGACAAATTTTCACAATCACATACTATTAACAATAATTAATCTCTAACTAATTAAAATCCTATAATTAATTTTTAATTTATATTAATCCTCATAATTAACTAAATCAACTACCAAAAATATATTAATCATAAAAATTAACCAATCTCTCTTAATAGCAAAATTAATCCACAAAATATTTAAAATTTAGCTAATTAATTTCTGAAAATTAATTTTCCAATCAAATACTTAAATTAATACTCAATATATATTAATTAACTAAAATCCATTAATAATATCAATCTAATTTCTGTGATAATTTATTTTAACCACCATTAAACCTTAAATAAATTTTAGGTCCTCTAACAATTAAAATCCTCAATGTCTTTTATATAATTTATCAAACCAAAAAAAAAATATTTAAATCCCATATTTAATTAATAAAAATTCCGTAATTAAATCAATCAAACCACCAAAATACGTAAAATTAAACGACAAATTTCTGGAAATTAAATTCAGTACCCCAATCATAGTCAAAGTCCAAAAATCATAAATCAGTGGTTTGGATCGCGACTGGACAATGATCAAACGGCTGGGATCGCGTCTGAGGAGAGAGGAGGAGACAGCGGCAAAGTTGCTGGGTTCGAGTCGCGCCGCGCTGGGCTCGTTCGATCGGCGAGCTGGTGCAGCTGAGACGGTGGCGTGAGGCTGCTGACTCCACCGGATCAACGAGCTGTGTGGCTGGCCGATTGGAACAAGGTGCGCGACAGAGGAGGAGAAGCTGCGTGAGGAGGAGCTATGACGGCGCGATGAGAACTGCTGCTGTGGTGGCTGGCGTCGCAGAGAGAGAGAGTCAGTGAGAGAGAGAAGAGAAAGAAAATGAAATGGAGAAGGAGAGGCTCTTTGCTGCGTGAAGAAGAAGAGGGAAGGAATAAATAAAAATAAAAATTTAAGTAGAAGGGACAAGGAAACAGGAAAAGAAAGAAAAAATAAAGCGAATAATTGATAAAAAAAACAAACCACCCAATAAAAGAATAATAATACTGAGTAATTATAAAAAATATTTGATTCTAATTTAATTTCAATTAATTCGGTTCAATTTAATTATTAGTCTGATTTTTAATTGATTTTACAGTTTCTCACTTGATTTTAAGCAAATTAAAATGATTTTCGGTGTCAAAATATTACGTGGCATAATATGATTGGTTATAAGTTACAATTAAATTTAAATAAAAATTTTTCAAAATAAAAATTTCCGGGTATTACACTTAGACTTAAATTAACTTAATATATTTATGTGAATATGAAAATTTGGATTATTAATAAAAACAACCTCTATTATTTTTTTAATATTTTTAATATTATTTTTTAATATTTTAATTACAAGATCAAATCAGAATGAAATTATAATAAAATATTAAAATTCAGAGTAAAATTGATATAAAAATCAAATTACAGTGAAATGACAACAAAACCTGACATTGAGGATGAAATAATATAAATTAAGCCTAATTAATTTATCATTGCATAAAACATATTTAAATCGTTTTGAATTACTCACATTTAAATCCCTATAAAAGTAGATAATAAAATAAAAAAAAATAAACTTAACTAAGCAAAATACAAAATGAAAATGGAAATAAAAAACAAAACTAGGCAAATAACTAAAAGAAAGTAATGAAAGGCTAAAATATTCTTCTTTCAAATTAATGAATAGAGAGCTACAGTTTTAGGAAGGTGCATTTTTGAAACACATTTTTCTTTTAACTTTTTCCAATTATTATTTTGATTTGATTTGAAATTTAGATTATATAAAGTAAAAATTTTTATATTTATAAATTATGAAAATCTAAAACAAGTGAAATATTTAATTCTCTATATGTTATAATTGAATAAATTTGAAACTCAAAAAAATAAAAAAGCAATTTATTATTGAATAGTAAATGATGGGAGAAAAAGTAATTAAAAAATGTACAAAAATTTAGTAACCAAAAAACAAATGTTAAAATATTAGAGTCTCATTTTTAAGAGAATGCCACATCAGCACATAGGAAAAAGCAATAATTCTCTTTTATATAATATAATAATAATAATTAATAGCCTTTAAAATATTAAAGACTATTTTTAGAGAAAGATTAATGGTATTTAAAGTTTTATTGGCCTCCTTCTTTTGAGAAAGAATATTGTATATATATGATTTTTTCTTTAACCCCGAATTAATATTTAATTAGAAAAACATATATGTATCTAATTATGATTCTATATTAAATGTTCGTATTAGTCCCCATAATTGTTGGAAACTTGCGTATAAATCATCACTAAGTTCATGGTAAAAATTTATATTCTATCAATAACAGTGATTTAGTTTAATTTAATCAAAAGTTTTGTCTGAAGTTAATTAGAAATTCTATTTTAACTCAATCCTAAATTTGAGAAGGGAGGGAATATTTTTTTTAAGTATAAATGAAACTAGAAATTTATTGAGAGGGAATTGTATATAGATATGTGATCCATATTAATACGTTTCTTTATTTTTATATAGCAAGTCCAATAATAAATGATATATTTAAAGAATAAAAAAAATACAATCTTATTTGAAAATATTAATATGTTTCTATATTTTTGTATAGCAAGTTTAATAATAAACTACTCATTCAAAGAGTAATGCACACACAATATTATTCGAAATATCAAATCGAGTCGAGAGAATTTAATATATGTGTCATAAATCACTGGCTTTGCTAAGTGACTATTGTTTAACTCCATAGTCTTTCTATAAGTCTGATATGATCATCTTCAAATTTATTCTTTCTATTAGAGAGAAGATATAAACTTCTTTCTATGCAAAGAACAAAATATCATTGACAAAATTATCGTAGTGATAATAATAATAACTCAGAATTAAATATGAAAATAAAATTTCAAAATATAGGCAATAATAAATCCTGATATCTAGACAGTAATAATTCATATATGAATCAAAAGATACAAATCTAAAAACAACACAAAAGACAAAAATGGATGACTACCAATACGAGCTTACTAGTGGCTGCTCGTGAAAGAAGAAAATAAAGCTTTTAGATTTTTTGAAAGATTAGGGGAAGCAGAGTTGTTGGATGGATAAAAATATTCCTATCGTTAATTATTATTATTATTATTATATCACTATAAACTATAAGCATTTTAAAAAGAAAAAAAACGATATCCTAATATTTTTGTAAAAAAAGAAAAATTGAGAAATATTTTAACTCAATTAGCAATCGTAGTATTAAAAAAAAGACAAAAATTTTGATTCAATTAGAAATAATTGAACTAAATTAAGAATTCTAATATTAAAAAAAACTCAATTGAAAAAAATAAAAATACTCCAGTAATTTACTGGTATATCAATTTAAACTGATTTAGAAACTTTAATATTTTTATAAAATAAAAAAAAAAGCGGTGAAAATCCAAGCTTTTATGATAAACATGAAAATTTTACATCGTGATTAATAGAATAGTTAAAGAAACTAACGTGGCACAGAAACTTGATGCGAGGGTGTGTGTGCGCTTTCTAGTGAAGCCGTGGCAGGTCAGGTTGGTGAAGGTTTGTCTGAGACTCGAGAGGCGAATAGAGTAGCTGATTCCCTTGCGAATAAGGCGTGTTTGCTGTCTAGAGGGCTGCATACGCTTCGAACTCCTCCAGTGCCAGCCGGTGAGGCGTTGGAGGCTGACCTTCTTGGTGTTGTGTGGCCAAGAATAGTTAGATAATTTGGGTGTATCCTCGATTGAATTAAAAAAAAACTAATATCAATTTTTAGTAATATAATCAGTTTTTACTATTATATTAGAAAAAACTTAAGAGAAAATTAAATATAAAAAAAAGTTAATAAGTTATAAAAGTAAATTTTGGACTTGATAATGTGACTCAAACTTTATTAGTCTTGAGGGATTTTGGTTCTCGCAAGTCGCAACGCGAATGGCTTTATGAATGTGCAACAGCAGTTGGAATAAAAGGTCTGCCACGTATAATTGATGATATTAAAAAAGTGAAAAAAGGGCGCAACTGGGCTTTCGCATGGCTTGCAAGTTGGACTCTCTGCACAGTCATAGTGTAAATGACACGACAATTTCTTTTTTGTTGCTTCTTCATTCTTTGCCATTTCTAAGCTCGACAACATTATATCCATCAATGCTTTTCCCTTTGCCTTTGCCTTTTTTACTTTGCCAGGCCAAATGAATGACCTTTTCTCACTTTATTTGACTCATTTACACCAATAATACAACACAAATTATTAAAATAACGTCAACCCAATTATAAATCGAAACAAATCAAATCAAATTCATTTAATTCGATTTGATTTTAGTTTCAATTTAATTGCTATTTATTCATGAGCTCGTTTGTCTTTTCATGAATTTCTTTTCCGCGTTGACTACTTAACCATTAAAAGACATGGAAAAATCAATAAAATTTAAAATTAGATTAAAATAATGTTTGAATTAGTTGTTGATATTACATTATAACCAATAGTTGTTATGGTAATTAACCGATAATATTTGTCGATTCGACTCTTTTTTTTTCTTTTTTTTGGGAAAAAGAAAAGATTACTAGGAAATTAAATTAAGACATTCCTAAGATAGGCCACCCCACAACTTTCATGCAGTAACAAACTGAGAGGGCCTAAAGGGGGATCATTCAAAATATGCTTTCCCAGAGTTAAAGTGGAGCCATAATGAGCCAACTAGTCAGCGCAAGAATTAGCCTCCTAGTAGATATGAGAAATACGAATTCGCTTGTTGGGTTTGAATATCAAATATGCACAGCAGAATAATATAATTAAAACAATTAATTATATCAATAAGGATCCGTTTAAATGAATAAAGTAATAAAATTTATTTAGAAGAATAACTCTTTTGTAGATTCTTTAAAACTTCAATCTACGCGGCTAGGTTGTCGCAAACTACAAGTTGTCCAAACGTCCGGCTTCTAATAATATCCATACAAATGAATAATCGAAAAACTCAAACTATTTTAGAGGGTTGAGAGATTAGAGCATATGATGGTGCTACTATCGTAGGCTATTTGTTTTATGTTATAGCTATGAGCAACAACTCACTCTCACATTCAATCAGTCTATACTGTTTTTTAGACCTTATATAGAAAAATCCTAGGTCACAAATAAATTAATAATAATTATTTATTTAAATCTTTTAAATAAATAAATTATAACTAAATATATATGTGCTTATTTATTTATTTAAATAATTTAAATAAATAAATCATAATACATGTATTAATAGAATTTTCAATTTAATCAATTATTTTTATTTATTTAACTATTTAAATAAATAAATCATAATTAAAATATTAGGTTTATTTAATCTAAAATTTATCTTAATAAATTTTAGACATAAATCAATTAAGTCAATACTTAATAATCTAAGTAAAATTGTAATCGAATATCAATTATAATTTTATTCTTAACTCCACAAAACTTATTTGTAACCAAGTCATACTTGATTCGATTTCTCGTTTTCACTTTCTCATATCCATTTTTATATGTGTGACCTTCTAGATTTCAAATATATTGGCAATAAATATTAATTAATTAATATTTGAAGGTCAAGTACATTGTCTAGCAATATGTTAAGACTATCCAAGTATCTAAAAAATCAAAATGGTTTGACATAACCTTTCAGTGCATGATTTATCAGGGTAATTAATATCTCTTCATCATTAATGTTCTAATTTAGTAATTAGACATGAAATGTGTCCGCTTTACTAAATCATGTTAGTTCTCTTAACCTTAACCATTGATCAATTGAATGAAATTTCAAATCTCATTTGCTAATTTTATTCCACCTTTTGCAAGGATTTCTTAATCAATACTAGTAGAAAATAATCAGAACATTTTTTCTAATTTATCTACGGTGATGAATCCTCTCTTAATTATATAAGTATCTCCATACAGTTTTTACTATGTCCAATTAATCGTTGCTTATTATTCATATAATGAATAATGTGAACAAAGAATTAAAACATAATCATCCTTATATAAGATAGTTTAGTGCTCAAGTTAAAGGATCGCTTACACAACCACCACTTGAATATTCCATAGACACAGGTGACTTTCCATATAAAATTTTCATGTAGGTCAATTCAGTGGACTTGTTTAAATAACAAACACCTACATATTAGTTCTAGATATCACATATATCTTAGCTTATGAGAACAGCTACTTTCCTAAGAAAAGAACAATAATATGTATCAGTCTCAATAGCTCTAATCATTGTCCAATGATGAGGAGAACATCAACTATAAATATTTAGAGATATTGCTTTAATGCAAATATAAAACTCATAATTATAACCACATTATAATTTATTTTATAAAGTAGTATTGTCTTATGGACTTTATCTTTAACCAAGATTCAATCAATAGAATATAAAAGATAAATAAAAGCCTTTTATTAATAATCAAATATTTATTGCATGAAATATTACATCTAAAACATAACCAATCAAATTCATTATAAGGCATATAACTAACACTGCCAACTTCTACCCAATAACTCCTTAATGCTAAACACAAGATTTGCTACCTGTGATGGGGCCACCACACAGCCTGATTAGCCAAAGAACACACCTGTAAGTTACCGACTTCCACAAGCAACGCTCGAACCTCAAGGGACCAAGCAACTTGAAGACCCCTAACCAGACCCACAACTCAGCCGTGAGAATAGAGCAGCTACCCAAATTGCAAACAAAACCTACCGCCCAATTCCCTAAATCATTCGAATGAGACCACCTGCAGAAGCCCTATAAGTTTACGAAGAGAAAGACCCATCACAGTTAAGTTCAAACATACCCCTAAGAGTTGGACTCCAACCAATGAGCCAACGCTCCTCATCTCTACTATCTTGACCCAAAATATCCAAGTTAGCATCAGTGATTATCTTGGCAAAAGAATGAACCGCCAGAGCTGGGTCAAGCGGCCTCCCTCTATCAGGATCAAAAATAGCACAATTCCTCCATTTCCATAACAACCATACACCAACAGCAAAAGCAATCTGCCATTGCCCACCATCTGCCACCTCTATCCGACTCTTTAAAATATGATTATCGCATAATGAATTTTATGAGAGAGAAATAAGTGAGGAAAGAAATTAAAAATTAGGGATAAGCTTTGGATTGAATTAATTTAACCCTCAATTGAACCATTAATTTCGATTAATTCAGGTTAATTTTTTCAGAAGTCAATTAATTTAGTTTGGTTCGATTTTAATAACAAAAAGTCAGAATAATTAAACTAAATGAATTAAATATATTTATGTATATATGTTAATTTTATATATATAAATATTTTTATTTATTATATATGCTTTATATGTTTTTTTAATTTTGATTAATTTGGTTATTTTAGTTTGATTTGATTTTTTCAATTCAATTCAATTAGACTTTTTTTTTTAAATTCAGTTGGTTTCAATTTGATTTGAGAGAATGCTTACCCCTTAATAGTTAATAGTTAATAGTAGTTGTTTAGTTGCTCATTCTTGTAGTTACTAGTTTTTTAGAACATGCGTTGCACGTGGGTACCCATTATTTGTACTCATTATATAATTTTTCTTTTTCTTTGTTTATTGTAGATTTATTATATGTATGATAAGATATTGAGAAAAAAATAAATAGATAGACTTAATATTTTTTATTTAAATATCTATTATAATTTTACACATTTGTTTATGTTAAAAATAATGATATAAATTATTCATTACAAATATTAGTTACAATTATTCCCTTTATCCCAATCAATCTCCTTCTCCCTTTTGAAGAGCTATTGTATTAATATGTGATTCTACCTTTTTCAATAAATTGTTTCATTGCAAAGTTGAAATCAGTATTATTGTTAGTTTGAATGTTGTTATCTTTCTAAGCTTATTGATGAAAATTTTAAACGTCTTTTGTTATCTATTTGGCAGTAATACTTGTTTGTAGACAACGTTCTTTTGTGTATGTTGCGTCCTTCATATTTTCTTATCTAACTTTACAAGGACTTTTGTTGTAGACGTCGATATTCCCCTTAACAGTGCCATATAGAGCTATCTGTGTGAGAAAACTTTATTTGGTAAATAGACACTCACATTCGATATTGTTTGCTCCTAAGCTTTGTTTGTTGTCATTGCAAAGCAAAGACGGATTGAAAATTGCTTTCTCTTAAAATGGAATGGGTATATTTCATTTTCTGCAGGAGAGAGACGTATTCTAGGTAAGAATACTTGCTTCCTTGAGTGTTGTCCAACTACTATTTCAGCATGGATTACGTTGACTCTAAAATTTTTGCACACCATTCTAGTTCCATTACACAGGCCATTCGAGACATCTAAATTTCTCAAAAGTATTATCGGATAGTTGACTTTCAAATCTAGCCTGTGTAGAGGCAATTAGTTTGGTAGTAGAGTGTTGAAAAATTCCTCTTAGTAGTAGTTGCTTGTGTCATCTACTGCTTCATCGAAATTGTCGTAGATCTTGCTCTGGCCAAAGAACAACTCTATCATCTTCTGATTCAGGCCATCGACGCACTCATTTTTTGTTGCTAGCATTGCACGACTTGTCATATACTAGCCAGAGTTTGCAATCTCTTCAAGCGCTAGGAATACTTTATCAATTAATAATCTCTTGCTGGCTTCATCATTATCATGTTTTACTATCATCACTTCTGGTATCGTTATGTTTCCCTCATTATTTGTCTGCTCTTCTCTGTCACTAACTCGAAGTAAGAATTCTCTAAAATATCTATTTGCCATTGCTCTCATATTTGTCGTCAACTGCAACACTTCCATTACTCTCTAGAGATAGGACTTCATAAGGCTCGCATTCACTGTTTCTTGTCTAGTAGCTTTTGGCACCACCGACAAGACCTATCTAAAATCTGCCTCGAATATCATTACTTCTCCTTTGAATGGTTTTGAACTTTCCATTATATCCCTCATACTTTTGTCTACTAACTCTATTGCTAGTCTCTTTGCCATTAGTGCCTCATCCCAAATAATAAGCTTTGCTATGTGGATTAATTCTGCCTTTCCGCTCTATTTCAATAGACCACATAAGCTAGATTCTATAAGGCTCAACAGTACGCTGAACCGAGAGTGTACAGTCTTACCTCCTGGCGTAATCAATGCTGCTACTCTAGGGGTCACTATGGCGAGTGCTGTCATTCCTTTTGATATTATGTTTACAAGCAGTGCTCGATATAAGAATGTCTTACCTGTACCCGTTGGTCTGTTCACAAAGGTACTCCTTCAGTGTTTGAGTTTACCCTATCTAGTATGGTCCCATATGCATGGAGCTGCTCTATGTTCAATTGTTGCACCGTATATATATCCTCTTGTCGTATTTCAACTGCCATTTCATCTACTATTTCCCTTCTATTTATGCTTTGTTGGTGCAATTGAGGTTGTGGTATATCTGGCGAATTACACATCTTGATTTCTTTTCTCATGCTCTATAAGTGGTATTCTATGCTCTTCAACGTGCAAGAGGTTTGTGTATCTATTGAGTTCAAAAGCATTCTATTGAAATCTTTATACATCGCATCACAGTAATCGTTCCATAATTTCCTAACATCTGTTGGCTTGCAATATACTAATATGGTAGGAAAGAGTCTCCTTATTTCTCTTGGCATTTGATACGCCATTGCTTCACGCATGCAATATGATGCACTCTCATTTGGTTTAAGCAATCCCCTTTTGAGTGTTGAGTCCTTAAATGTTTCACAACGCTCGCCTTTTATCGTTAGTAGGTCATCAAATGATTCTGGACCCCTTACATGGTTCAAGAGCAATCTCAATTAGTATCTTTCACCCTCAATTGGATTCGCGACATTCATCCAACCTATTACTTGTCTCTTCTTTCTCTTAGACCATACCCTTCCTTATTTGTTCCACACATAGTGTTCTAGAAAACCTCTATAAAGCAGGCCTTTTGCTTCTTGATCGATTGAGCACTTTCTGAAGTATTTAGTTAGTGTTGTTCTAGATACATGGTCCGATTGCACATTGTGTTTTAGGTCCTGATTCTTCTAGTATGATACAGTCTATTGGTCTGCCAGGTGAAGTTACAGGTTTATAAGTGGAGGATTTATTTCATTCAATTCGAACTCATATATTCTCCACATTGCTTTTTGAGCTGACACTCATCTTGCATCTTGAAAATTCCTTGTGTCATTTGTTTCTTCACCCCCGTTGGACACATGCACTGTGATCCTATCATGTCCTTTGTAGATATACTTGTATAGATATTTGACGCCTTTTAAGCCAGCCCATACCTCAACATTTATGTGGCAGTTGTTTCTTGTTAAAAGATACGGATTATAAGGAACAATCCATCTACTGTCTAATCTTTTTCTCCTAGCTATTCCCTGCATAAATGAAGTCATTTGAACATGTTTTACTTTTAGTTAATATCTATAGCAATTTAAAAAAAATAGTAACAATATTCAATAGAGATTTAATATTTTTATGATGTATTATTATTATTATTATATGAGCGCTGGTTTCATAAATTTAATAAATTAACATTTATTAAATTATATTTGACTAAAGTATTTGAGATAATATTGCATTTTAATATGCATTTAATTTTAAATAGCAATTGTATTAGTTTTAACACTTTGTTGATTTTTATAATCTAATATTTATTCGTTGAACTGTGCCAAAACTTAATAGATCATGTGAATAAAAAGGTATTTAATTTTATTTTAAAAATAATAGAAAAATAGACAAAAACGATGTCGTACTTTGATATATGCTTTTATTTAATTATTTTTATCAAAATAGTTAATGTCTCATGACGTACCTCTTGTCCATTATTCAGTCTTCTATAAATTGGGTATTTATCTTTCCCCTTTATTGTTTTTGAGCTATACGACCTCGGGTAATGAAATTTGCTTTTGTTTTGAACCATACAAGGACAATCTGAATTCTATTTTCCGCATGGACTGTGCATCATGTGTTTTGCTACAATTTCATACAATTCTGGATACTCTTACTTATCTAGAGAAAATTCAAATCAAATTTTATTATTTTAAATCAAATTAAGTTAGTTTCATATTAATAAATTAAATATTGTAACCAACTCGACCACAAAAAAATAAATAGCTTACACAAAAGATACGAATTATTATTATTATTGTTTAACTTGTTGAATCAGGTGTTTCATCAAGTAACAAATATATAAATTTATAAATCTATAACTCTAAACAAAAATAAGAAGGATATAAGAATTACTAAATTATAAAAAATATAAATAACAACTATTCTATTAATTTGTAAATAGAGAGAGTTAATACTTACTACAAGAAGAAAATATGATTACAAACTTAATAATTTCAAATTAACAAAAGCTTGAAGTTGAAATAACCCATTAATTTATTTTTAAAAGAATTTTTATTTAAAATTTAATTGTAAATTTTCACCAATGAGAATTGGCCAAAAATAATATTTTATGCCGCGAACCGAATCGAAAACCGAATTTAAATAGTCTAACTCAG